>PVIU01033451.1:0-12525 GCA_004026605.1 Ondatra zibethicus
TTTCCTCAGGATCCAGGAATACCACTCTTGGGCATATACCCAAAAGATACTCAATCATAGTTCAGAAGCATTTGTTCAACTATGTTTATTATTTGGGAAAAGGCATTTTAATATTATATATTTTATTTTTTGTTCAGATGATATTTTCCTCATTTTATGTTATATCATAGTTTATTAATATATTATATTTTATAGCATTAACATTACACTTAAATAGATACTACAATTCCCTTTGGCAAATTTCAACTCAGATTACTTCTCATTTTTACTGATATCTAACATTCCACTAATGAAATATTTTCCATTCCTCAACATTATTTAGTGACAGATTTCTAACATCAAAGGAAGACAATGGGTCACAGTTGTTTAACTTGAAACCAGATTTCTCTCCTATAGGATGTATAGGTACAGTGGGTGGGGTCAAATAAAGTTTTCTTGCCATGTTGAAATGTGTGCTGTGAAGTAATTTTTCTGGTATCACTTGATTTTTCCCCCACCCACCTCTACTTCCTATTATCTTCTGTGGAGTAAATTTTGGGATCACACTCTTGAGATTCAAAGTGATAGTGTGTGAACCATCACAGATGGTCAAAGGTGGTGAGCTGCTCTCAAGATCTTTTTGTAACATTTCACCTAATGGAATCGCAGTGAGCAGAACAACAAAGTTATGACTCAAATATTTGCCAATACGGGTTTTATTCTATCTGTGGAATCATTCACTGATATTTTAGAGTTTGTACTCTTTCTTTTTTTTATTTATTTATTTTTTTTATTTTTTTAATTTTTATTTATTTATTTATTTATTTATTTTTTTCCATACATTGTTTTGTTTCATTTTTTCCATTCAAGAACATAATTAAAGAAATAAATTTTTTTTCCTTTCTTCCCCTTCTCCCGGTCCCCTCCCACTACCCCCCACCCCTCCTCCCTCCCCCTTCTTCCTTGAAAGAGGGCATGGTGCCCTGCCCTGTTGGAAGTCCAAGGCCCACCCCCATCCCTCCTGGCCTAGGAAGGAGTGAGTTTGTACTCTTTCAATAGTGCTAATATTCATCAGAAAGTTTTCATATAGTCTGTTCAGTAAAATTTACATCACCTGTATATGAATATTTGTATGCTATGTTGAGCCTAATATTAAAAGGTCAAAGTACTATTATGATGAATGTTATTCAAGGATCACTATTTTTCCTTTTTTATATAAGTGTTTGTTCATCACTTTATGTATATTGGAGACTGTGTTGGATATTGAATCAAACATCTTTCTTCAGCACAGGTAGCCAACATCTTAATTCATTGCCCGGTTACAACAGTAAATTCTCCTAGGGAAAGGGGAGGACAGTGTGTGTAAAGAATTTTATCCACATAATATTTCCTGTTCTGCTGTGCTCATCTTTAACATTGTAAGCTACATTAAGTTTCTGAATGTATAAAGGGGACAGTAACTCATTGATGAATAAATAAATGACAGGTATGAGACACAAAAATTAATACCCAGAAATAAAGGTTATGAAGTCATTTTTCAGGGCACAAAATTCCTCTAACTACAAATATAAATCATAACTCTATTTGCCAATTAACAATGAATTAATAATGACTTATATGATGAATATTAAATAAGTGTCTATTTTAAAATATTGACCTTGGTTCATTTTCATATAACACTTAGGATATAGACAAAGAAGATATTACTTTTATTTTAATTAAGGATGAGAAAACTGAAACCAGGAAATTCTAGGACTTGAACCCAAGGCAGTGGTTCAAGACAACAAAAAATAGTATCTTATAAATTTAGGAGTTTGTAAACTGTTTGCTTAATTGCACATGGCTAGATTACGAAAAGAATGTCAGGAAGAAAAGCTTTTAGATATTTAGTTATTTAAACATATGCTTAGATGCAAATTCTTTGTGTCCCTTTAATCCAGCCAAAAAAGATGTTAGAAAAGCAGGAGTCTCGGGTGTGCCTATTGCCCTTGAAAAATAGCAATCAGTGTTGGGGGCCTGAAGCGATGGCTCAGTAGTTAATATGTCTTAATATTCTATCAGAGGACAAGTGTTCGGATTACAGTGCTCAAGTCAGGAAACTCAAAAATGCCTTAACTACAGCACAAAGAGATCTGATGCTATCTTCAGGCCTTCATCAACACACACACACACACACACACACACACACACACACACATGAAAGAGAGGGAGGGAAGGATGGATGAAGGGAGGGAGGGAGCGAGGGAGGGAGGGAGCGAGGGAGAGAGGAAGCGAGGGAGGGAGGGATGGAGGGAGGGAGGGAGTAACCCGGACAACACAGTTCTTACATCCAGGGAAATTCAAACTGACAAATATGACCCATAACTCAACCATAACATTTTCTTTCTGCCAGCCCCCAAATTATTTTTAAAGTTAGTTGTATTATTTGAAATACTAACTGAAAAAGACATTTAACAGTAACTCATTCTATGCAGATGCCTAAGATGCTAATGTGACATTTTTTTCAAAGATATCTATCTACAAATCTCTTCATAAATCTTAAAAGAAACTGTGAAATATAGTTGATATGTGGAATAGAATGACAGGGTATAATATTTTCCTTGTATGTAAGACTAGGACTAAGAACACATTTTCAAATGGCCAGAAGCTAAAGTGAGTGAATCCTTCTAAGAAGACTCTTATGACCTCTCTAAAACTGAAAGTAATCGAATAAGATTAAAGCATTTCTCTATATATCTAAAGGCTATCAATATGAATAACTTTGTTTATACTGCAATTATATGTAATGGGATTTAAAGTTGACCTCACCATTTAAAAATAAGATGACTTTGGAGAAACTACTTAACTTTGCTAAAGGTCAGTCTCTTGAGCTATAAAATGAAAATAACAATAGTAGATATTGCAGAGCCATACAGGGAGGATTACTTCTATCAAAGCACCAACATTCGTCACTGAAGATTTTGTAAGCACTCAGAAGAAAGTGATCATTTTAATCTCAATTTGGAGATGGTGAACATGGTCAAAGATACATATTAAACTGAAGAAATCCTACATATAAAATACAGGTTCAACATACTTATCTGTAACAATAAATGATAGATAGATAAATGGATAGTTAAATAGATAGATAGATAGATAGATAGATAGATAGATAGATAGATAGATAGATATAGATAGATGATATAGTTATGGTACTGGGGTTTAATAAGTGAATCTAAATATCTATAAGTCATTGGGGATTGCAATGCCTGAAGATGTAACAAATTAATAATAAATATGAGTTTTGTATTTTCCTAGAATTTAATTAGTATGTTGATTGAAAAATTTTAAGAACTACATGGGACGTTTTAAGAACTGTATGGATACATATATAATGATTTGAAAACAATATGCAATGCAATAGCTGTGGTACTGTAGCATTGCTGCTCCTATCTTCTAAGCAAAGCAAGTACATACATACATCAATAACTGTGTCAATCAACCTGTGTCCCTTTACAATCACAACTTTTCTTTGAATTTTATGTTCCATATAGATTGTGTTAACAAATTTTTAGTTTTCCTTTATTTATATCCATTCATGATGATAATGATGAGATTTTCTTTCTTGTTCTTAAATGTAAATATAAATGGATTTACCAGGCAGTACAGAGGAAGAAAGGCACCCTGTCAGTTGCTACAGCTCAACAAAGGAATGATTTCCTTTTTCCCTTAGTGGCTATTTAAATATTTCCACTCTGAATAAGAATATTAAGTATTCATACCTTCTAATTTAATTTTAAGTTTTACATAAATATTTTGAGTATTAAGATATACAATGAAATATTATCACACCCACTCTCCATTTCTCCACACAATTTCCTCCTGATCTTCCTCAGTAAATTCCCCTCACAACTTTATGTCATCGTTTTAAAATAAATAAATTAAGAAATGCTGAAATGTTACTAGTGCCGCAATATATGTATGGATACCGAATCAGTAAAAGGAACATAGGTATATCAGTGGCACAGTCCCATAGATGAATGATTTTTCCCTTCCCTTAGAGGCTATTAATTGCCATTAGCTCCATTTAGCGTACTCCCACCCATCCATGATGGAATTTTGGTTAGTATGATTTTGTGCAGGCCTTATACAGCTGAATGTGATTGTTTAAAATTCACAGAAATAGTTTGCCTCTTTAGAATCATGAGTTTTTTAAAAACCCAGACCTCCACATTTAAAGTTCGCTAAGTACAGTAATTGAAGCAGGAAGTGAGAGAAAACCAAACCAAATCAAATGATTGAGGTGTGGATTCTCCAACAGAGTACAATGAATACAGATGTGTGATGCACAGGACTTGTGCACCACTGAAAGCTACCCAGAAGCCTGCTTTAGCTTCCATTCTGAGTTTATGTACTTTGATCATGACCTTGTCTTTAAAGTCAACCACATAAAAATATCATGGATCACCCATCATCAAATATTACTTCTTCAAAACTCTTCACAATAAAATTAAATTAGCTAGGTGGTGATGTCACTTGCTTTTAATCTCAACACTCTGGAGGAAGAGGCAGGTGAATCTTTGAGTTCAAGGCCATCCTGATCTACAGAGTGAGTTCCAAAACAGCCAGGGCTGCTACACAAAGAAACCTTTCTTAAGAAAATAAAGCAATAAACAACAAATGTTAAATTATATTTAACCTCTCCATTCTTACCTCTATTACAGTAAAGTAGCTCATACAGGCCAAAGTTACCTTTAAATGATGAAGATGATCATGCTACAATTACTTGTAATTTTAACACTGTTTTTCTGGCCTTTCTTTTTGGTTTGGAATTGCTCATGCAAATATTTAAAGTTTATGTAATTAAATGACTTCTTTTTGATTCTTTTCTATTTTAAGTTTACTATTTTTGAAAGATATGCTTATTATTTTGTTTTAGTTTTAGTTGGGATTGATCACATAGAGTTCTTTCAATTAGTAATTTTTTGAAAAGGAAGTTTTCTGAACTGTACAAGATGAACATAAAAATTGATTCTGAAAGCCATAACTTAGTTGCTTAACTATGGTCTAAATATAGAAATTATATTAGGGCACAATTTCAGTTTTTATTTTTACATATACTAGGACATATGTCTGTACTGTCCACTTACCGTGAATCTGGTACCAAGGTATTTTATTTACTTGTTGATCTTCTCTTTTGGGCAATGACTAGTGATCAATATATTTAATTAATTTTATTTTTTTAATTGTGTGTGTGTGTGTTTGTGTGTGTGTGTGTGTGTGTGTGTGTGTGTGTACACAGTCACTCTGTGAGATTGTTCCACTGGATCTGGAATTATTGGCACTTAGAGTCATCTCACTTGGTTGTTGGGAAACAAATCCTGGTCCTCCACAAGAGCATTGTGCAGCTGAAGACAGAGCCATTTCTTCATTCCCTTAACTAGTGACCTAGATGAAAGCAGGGAGGAAATTTTAGAAGACCAGAAGAATGTAAAATGTTCTATGACTTGCCAAACTATGGTAGCTTGAAAACAACAACAACAAAAATGTAATGGGAGAGACAACTAAAATAGGTGGGCATTTAGAGGGTAGCATGGAAAACTAGTGCTATGGAAACTTCCTGAAACCTGTAAGATTGAACCTAATGAGGACTCCTAGTAATGGATGATATGGAGCTTTAACCTGCCATCTTCTTTAACCAGGCTAGGCTACCAGTGATAGGAATGGGGCACCAATTCCGTCAAAAATAATATGACCTACAACCTGCCCTGCCTGCAAGGTATGCTGGGGCAATGGTGGCTCATAGCTTGAAGGACTGACCAAGGACTGCTCTAGCATGAGGTCAGACAAGAGGGAGTCCATGCATATCACTGTCTAGATGACCAAGATCCAGAAGGTGGATGACTCGGAGACCTAGGGCAGAATGAAACACAATAAACGAAAATAAAATAAAAATGAAAAAAATCAGCGAAATGATTTCTGATAATATTAGACTTCATTCAGAGAATCGGTGCCTGACCCAATTGTTATGGGAGAGGCTTCTTTCACAAGTTGATGGGAGTAGATACAGAGACCTACAGTCTACATTAGCAGAGCTTGGGGACCACTTCGCAGCCTGCAGAACAGGGTTTGGAGGGATTATAGGAGCCAGAGAGGTGGAGGGCAAGAGTAGAACACGGCACACAGAATGAATTAAACTGAGGTCATAGGTGCTCACAAACACTGACGTGGCAATCCCGGAGCCTAGATGGGTCGACACCGGGCCCTCTGCATACATGTTGTGGTTCTTTAGCTTGGCCGTCTTGTTTGACTTGTAACAATGCGAGTGGAGGTGTCTCCGGTGCTTTTATCCTGTCGTAGGATACTTTCCTCCTACTGAGTTGCCCTGTACAGCCTTTATATGAGGATTGTGAATAGACTTATTATATCTGGCTATGCTGTTTTCAGTTTATATCCCTGGGAGACTGCTCTTTTCTGAAGGTAAAGGGATGAGCACTGGATCTGAAGGAGAGGAGAGAAGAGGGTGCTGGGAGGCAGAGAGGGAGGGGATGGATATTGTGGTTTGAATGTACTGTAGAAGAGAATAAAATAGATAATAGATGTCATATTTGAGTTTTTTCTTCAGTTATCACTCAAAACAGTTTAATATCTAGCTCTGCCCTCACACAAAAATTATTAGTAACCATCTCAACAGCTGGAAATGAATCCTGGGTCATTAAAAAACACATAAAACAAAACAAACAAATAAAACAAGAAGAACCATAGATGCAGAAGCTGTGATGTAGATTTATCGATTGGGGCCCAACTCCCTTGCTGTCTGTTTATCTCTGTGATGTGTCCAGTTGTTATTTTCTATTATTGGCTCCATTTTCCTATAAAGAGAAACATCTTTCATGAAGGCTGATAGCTACTTTTATCTGTGTATATAAGGCAACACATAAAATGTAGTCAAAACAATGTAAATACTGATAGACACTGTAACCTGAAGGTGGAAATTGTCTAGGTTTCCAACCCTAGACAAAGAAATACAGAGAATTAGTCACTTCAGAAAGAGGTAAAATTAGCCTTTCTTTCCCAGTGATGTGCTCATTACCTGGTAATCCAAGGCAAACTAGACAGCCCTGAAACTATATACACACTAACAACAGGTGGTTCTATATTATTTATATACTTATGCATGTTTGTTCACATATATATGAATAAATATAGTTATTTACTTGTATCTCATAGATAGATAGATAGATAGATAGATAGATAGATAGATAGATAGATAGATAGATATAGATATATATGGCCCTGAAGGAAAGAAATAGAGATGAGAGAGTGGAGAGTGATGGAATAATATTTTAAGTGTATCTTAAAAAGAAAAAAATAGCTGTAACATAGTAACACAGTAGGTGATCAAGAAATTTAGTATCTACAATTACATGAATACCTAAGTATTTATTTTTACTATTCCTTTAAATCTCTGCGGACCAGAGGTTTACATTTATAATTCAGAAAATGTGTTACTCATCTTTTATACTCAACAGACCTCTAATTTGCACTCTAAAATGCCCAAGCTGGCTTCAAAAATCTACACGACACATGCCCATCTCTCCCCCACACTCGTAAGCCATAACAAAAATTGGGATTTTATTTTTTGTTCTCTTGCGTATTCGTCTTCTACCCCAGCAGTACACACATGTCCACATTCACAGTGCTTTTGCTCACTGTAGACCACTTGGATGCTGTATTATTGCTTTCAAACTTTGGTCTTGGGCTGTTTCTTCATCTCAGGGCACAAGCTACTTTCTCATTTCCACACAGGTATGTGAAAACCTGTCACATTGCTGTTTTCATTATATACTTCCCATTATTATGCTGTCATCTTGGAACAAGCTTATTTCAAAACCTTTGGGAGAAAATGACAAGAAACTGAGCATTTTATTTCCTTGTCCCTTCATTAGATTAGAAATGTCAAGAAAGATTTAGATTGTATTTATTTTTTATTAAAGGGAATGATAGATCTTTCTTGGAAAAAGGGAAATAGGGAATTTTAACTCTGAGTGGTAGTCAATTTGTATGTCTGCATCTACAACCTGTTGAAAAGTAGTCTCTTCTTATTTAGGATGGCTTACACTTAATCTCCATGTTATAGACCATGATACACCTTGAAAGATATGAAATCACTATAGTGATTATAAAGAATGCATTGCATAATAGAACCCATAGCAGGCCAGAAATGAACTGATTCAAAGTTAACCTAAATCATATGATCCAGGCTATATAATTAATTACAAATTGAAGGTTTGATATTAAATGGTGACCATCAGCTGTGAAAGAGAAGAGTACTAATCTCTGTGTCTGAAGGTGTGACAGTAAGACAGTTTCAGCTTTTGATACTGTTTACCAAGTCACAAAAATTACTGGTATTGATGCATTCAACTGAAAAAAAAAAAAACACCATAGCATGGGCATGAAGGTACAGAACACTCACAGCTGTGAGTTTCTGTTCCACAGACTGACTAACCTTTAGCAAGGCATCACAGTTACCTACTCTTCTGCATCCTTGAGTTTGTTTTTTGCAGCTAGACACAATCCAAATTATTTCTGTGTCTGCCCTGAATATACTCAACATTTTTCTCATAATTATTTTCTGAAGATTATAGTATAATACCTATTTGACCAGGACTCATTGTAGTCAGTGTGAGAATACAGATATGATTTCAATAACATGCATGTGCAAATCTATTCAAGGATAAGGAGTTTTATGAGAGGGAGATGTAAATCTTCATGTCTTTGTATCCATGGGATGGGAGGTATGCCATGGAACCAAAGCCATATATACTAAGGGATTACTATATTTAATAGTTTCAACCAAAAGTTTCACAGAGACTTTTGCATGACTTCTAAATGTTGTCTTCTGCCAAATTGAAAGTGTAAACAATGTTGTCTTTTCCCATGTCTCTACTTGCTCATGATTGTGTCTTTGGCATATATACCATCATCCTTATCACCTTCCCAGTGGGTTTCAGTCATCAGATTATTAACTGGGATTACAGCATGGAAGGCTGTATATGAAAATTAGAGAGATGGCATAGATATGTCTATGGCGTCCTTTTGCTGATACTTTGATGTTAATCATATTTGATGTTCTTAAATATCTAAAATTAGGACACTTTCTGTTCCTTTAGAATCGGAAGGTAATAGATATGTGAAATATTTCAAGGATGTAAAAATATGTAAAGTAATAGCTGTATTGTAAGACCTCAGATTGCTGAGCTCAAATAAACATTACTTTCTTACAGTAAGAGTTGTTTGGTTTATTGTTTGCATTAGTGACAATGCTTCCCACCTAGACATCTCGGTTAATAGAGTCTGTCTTAAACATAAATATGAAATAAGAGGGCAATATAAGCTACAGTATTATGTCTAGTTTTTATAACCAGTTACACAGAATATAGAAACATCACAATGGTACAAAACATGAGCTTATATTTCAGACCAATGCATGTAATTGTTAAAGATATATTAATTATAAATATACTATGATATTGCAGTAATTTGAACAAATTTTATTATTTAAAATATTTGCTTTTGTGATTATAAGTAAATTTTAGCTGTATTTTATGCAATGTACAATTCTCTTACAACAAATACCAGATTTAATGATGCTACTTTGTGTTTACACTTTTGACTTTTGTTTTATCTTTCATCACATGGAATATTATTAAGAATATATTTATTGGTCTATATAATGAATACTCTGGTTTATCACAAGGAGAATATGAGAATCAGTTTTGTTTGGCATAGCACATATGCACAATTGTGAGCCAAAATCAGATAGGTTGTTGGAACAAGGTTTTCACTCAAATTTTCAATGTACATTTTTATATAATTCTTAACTAAATAGGAATTATAAAATAAAAAAAGTTCGACAGATTGACATTTCAAGCTAGTTCCTCAAAACAAAGTGTTCTATAACTAAATCCGATGGTACTTCTAAAGAAAAACTGACATTAATTTTAATTAATTTTATCATGTGCAACTTGAAATGTAGAAAATGGGAAAACACAGGATTGATTACCTAAGAGACATAGAGTACTGGTTATTTTCTCAAGTGTAATATTTCATCATGTGTTCCAAAGGGTTATTTAAATCCAATATATGACTTTCAACTTTAGTTTTGATATTCTACATTTTCATATGGGCTTGAGATCATCGAGAATGTATATATTCTGTAATTGTTAGAAAACTCGGTTGATTCGAATTGTGATTTTTCTATCAAATCAAGTTTCATGATGAGTTTCCTTAAGGCAGCCATGTTCTTTTTCATATTTGCTTTCCATTTGCCTTTTAAAAAATTCTGGTAATACACAATGCTTTCGGATCCTCTTGCTTTTTATAAGGAAACTTTGGAGTTAGGCATCTTGGTTCACTGTATTGAAAAACGATATTTACAAGTTAAATCTTGAGTGTTCTATATAGATTTCCTGCTCAATCATACACATCCGTATAGTGATGTGTGTGTGTGTGTGTGTGTGTTTGTGTGTGGTGTGGTGTGATATTGTGTCTGTGCCAATAAGATAATACCTTTTAACAAAAAACAATTAACAGTCCTGGACCCCGGAGTTCCTTTCAAAGTTTTATTAATTTATTAATACAGACTCAACAAAATTCTATGCCACACATAATGAAAATAAACACTGGAAGTGAGAGGGACACCACTTGACTCGGGTACTGTGGTTTCCAATGGAGACATCTTTTCAAATATGTTGAGATAATATCCTATTGGCTAAAGATGTTTCTTAAAGACATCATAAAATAGATGAATGCAAGCAGAATGTGCATGTGCTTTGTACATTTTATTCCATGTAAGAATAAAAAAGGAAGCCAGGTGCTGATGTCACACACCTTTAATCACAAGTCAAGAAGAAGAGGCAGAGGCGGAACAATCTCTGTGAGTTTGGGTGAGCCAGGTATATAGAACAAGTTCCAGGACAGGCTCCAAAGCTATACAAAGAAACCCTGTCTGGAAAAACAAAACAAAACAAAAAGTAATAAAGAAATGTATTTCAACAAAAGAGTCTTCAATGCATCCAGTAAATGTCAGAGAAGAAGAGAAGTGGTCATAATGTTGAGTTTCTATGATGAGTCAGAAAGAATATTGGTACTACAGTCACTGACTACAGAAAACCAATACTATCTGAAATATCACTGGAAAGACAATTGTTGCATGAAGAGAACACAAGCAACATAATATACCTAAAACTGGTTCAATTAAAAGAAATATAGTGGAAAGTATTTTTAAATTATTCATATATATTCCATATTACTATGTAATATCAGTGGAACTTTCTGACAGGAATCTGAAAATATGATGCAGAAGTGTGGGAATGTGCCACCATCAGCATCAAATATGGGAAGAGCATATTGAATAGCCATGTGAATAACAAGTTAAATTTTGATCTTACAGTCACACAATATGAGTTTAGCAAAGCCAGATAGTAAGATTTTAAACTGTTGAACAGTTTCAAACACTATATAGTAAATATTTCCCTCTTTCATTCCCATCCCTTTCTAGTGAACCTACTTCTTCAAAGCCATTATCTTACTTTCATTGCGTCTTTTCATGTGGGTTTTGGTAATTTGTTCTGGACAAATCTATCTATCAAATGCAATAAGGAATAATTCTTACAAAATAGCGAAGATCAAAGGGTTCTTTGGAGTGCTAACAACTACTGTAGTAGTTAGAAAGGACTCAACCACTCAAAATGTACATATTGAAGTTAGGTTTATCTGCTTAGCATAACAGTGAAATCAGCAATAATGGCTTCAAAGAAACTTTTTTATTTAAATTTTCTTCATTTTACATACCAACCCCTGTTCCTCCTCCCTTCTTCTGTACTCTACCTTCCCTTCATCCCACCCAAATCCACTCCTCAGAGGCCTTAAGGTCTCCTTTGGGTAGTCAACGAAGTCTGGCATATCAAGTCGCAGCAGGACCAAGCCACTCTCTGTGCATCAATGCTGAGCAAGTTATCCCACCATATGGAATGGGCTACAGAAATCCACTTCATGCACCCAGGTACCTGGAATAAGTCCTGGCCCTACTACCAGGGGTCCCTCAAACAGTTCAAGACACATAATTATTGCCCACATTCAGGGGACCTAGTTCAGTCGCATGCATGTTCCCCAACTGGAAGTCCATGTTCCATGAACTCCCACTAGCTCTGGTCAGCTGTCTCTGTAGATTTCTGAATCATGATCTTGACTCCCATTGCTCATATGATCCCTTCTTCCTCTTTTCCACTGAAGTCTAGAGGCTCAGTCCAGTGCTTGGCTGTGAATCACTGCATCTGCTTCTATCAGTTACTGGATGTAGGTTCTATGATGACAATTAGAGTAGTCACTAATCTGAATATAGGGGAAGGCCAGTTCATTCACCCTTTCCACTATTGGTAGGAGTCTTAGCTGGTGTAGTCCTTGTGGGGTCCTGGGAATTTCCCTAGACCCCAGGTTTCTCCCTAACCCCATAATGGTTCCCTCTATCAGGATATTTCTTTCATTGTTCTCCTTCTCTGT
>PVIU01033452.1:0-12381 GCA_004026605.1 Ondatra zibethicus
GGATTGGTGTGCTCCCATTAGTTCAGGCACACTGTCTCAGTAGGTGGACCAGCCCCTCACGGTCCTAACTTCCTAACTCATCTTCTCCCACCTTCTGCTCTTCACCTGCACCTTGGGGGCTCAATCCATTGCTCTGATGTGAATGTGGGTCTCTGTCTCTATCTCCATCCATCGGATGAAATTTCTCCCACCTCTATTCTTAACAAAACTCAGTTTCTCATCTTCTTATATTCTTTTAATAAAGCTTGTTGCAATTTAACACCACTCAGACCCATTCTGTCAATGTGATTATTGTTTTCTTCCAATGTTTTGATTTATCAGGTTGTCTCAGTTCACAGAAGCAGGACAGGGTTATTTAGAGGTTTTTCACAGTGAACATGTCTTTTCCTAGTTATTCCACAAGGATCTAATTTTCGCTATTTTCACTGTATATGAAAGAGCAGTAGGCAGACCTGTAGACATTCTCTAACTGTGTTCATGCCTTTCCTCCCTAGGCACTGAGGGTGGGCCCATCAGGAGAAACCCAGCTGGGAACATGGGGAGACCAGCAGTGCAGCGTCTTCCTGCGCCACAGGATGTCACCCAGTGCTTGGAGGTTGGTGTGTTTGACACACCTCCTTTTTATTCCAATTCTACAAACAGTTTTCGAAACACAGTGGAAGGCAAGTAAACAAACACATGAAAAACTGGTGTTTTGAATTAATCTAGTTAGGACGGTAAATTGGAGAGCCCCAGATTGGATGTTTTAAAAAAGCGTTTGAATGCCATATTGGTCACATGGGCTTATATGAATTGACTGTTGATTTTGATTTAGTCGCGATTTCAGATTCAAAAGTAAGGGGAGTATCAGATTCTATGTGATTATTATTGTTTCAAACCTCTTAGATTTCTTTAGTCTTTTGAACTTGGCGCCTGGGAGTTACCAGGCTTCCTGTGTAATGACATCACACTGTAGCGTTACAAGTAACTTTCGTAGTCATCAAACTCTTGCTTTTCAAAAGGTAAGATTAATACTTATTCCAATTGCTTGACAGTCTGTAAAGTCTGGTTTGGGCAGTTTTATTTAAGTTGAAACACTTTATAACAAATGCTAAAGGTCAATAAAAATTAAATAAGTGTCTACTAAGTTTTAGCTTGATTTTCCTCATAGCAGTCCAAGTATTTTTAAGTTGAAGTTCAAAGAGGTGTAGTGCCTTTTCTGAGACAACCAACAATAGTGCATTCAAATTTCTAAAGGAGCATAATTATGTCTAACTTAATTTAAATTTGTTACTATTGAAATTTCCCTTGAGTGCCAGCACCACCCCCCCTCCAACAGGAATGATTCTCTCTCTTCTATGCTCAGAGATACGTAAGCTGTAACTCCAATCACTAACTTCAATTCTATTCCCTTTTGCTATCAAATTTGTATACTCTCCTTATGTTTATTTAAATCATACTAACCCACCAACAGAATTGGTTCAATATTTACTACAATATTTACTACATGTAGATACTAAATTGATATCTATAAGACTACAGTACTGATTTTTAAAAGCAATATGTTGACTATGTTCCCTGAGTCAAAGAAATTAGGAAAATGAATGGATGGATGAATGAATGAGTAAATGAATGAGTAACTGTATATACATGGCAGTTCAACCCAAACAGACACACTTAATTCTATCACAAATCACAAGCCCCAACTGCTTTCAGACCCAACTGGCATTTATCCTCATCTGCCTAATATGTAGAGGGATTGAAAAATTCTCTGAATATTTTAACAGGAATCTTTCCAGAATTTTAAAACCTTGTAGAAAAAGAGAGAAATTCAAGGCATATTTAGCATCCCCACAAAATTAATTTTCTGACAATAAATATGCTGGCAGTCATTAAAAAGGAGGAAGGCAGGAGAGTGTCCAGGACAGCGACAGCAATGCTCTCAGTGGTGGGAGCAGTAACTGGGGGATTTCCACTGTCTCTGTCTCCATGCAGAAAAGTCTGTGCCCTGTCAAAAGTCAGCATTCATATATTTTGACTGCTATTTTTTGCAGATTGTTATTGTTAACTTAGAAGCTACATTTGGAATACCACACTACCAGCTCAGAACTAACCTAGTTCTGAGTATAGCAGGCAAATGTCATCAGCCATTACTACAAGGGGCAACACTATTATACTGAGGCAATATGTAGCCTGGTGAGCTGTGAAAAATAGCTTCCTAATATAATTTATGCTGTTGACTCACAATGTTTTCTAGTATATTCATCCTTACTTTTAAATATAGGTTACAGTGATCCCACCGGAAAATATGACCCTGCTGTTCGAAGCCTTCACAACCTGGCCCACCTCTTCCTGAACGGAACAGGAGGACAAACCCATCTGTCTCCCAATGATCCGATTTTTGTCCTCCTGCATACTTTCACTGATGCAGTCTTTGATGAATGGCTGAGGAGGTATAACGCTGGTGAGATGCTTTTCTATGATTTTGCAGGCTTTGAAAAGGGATTATTCTGGTGGTGTTGCTATCAATCTAAGCTAGCACTTGACAACCATAAAATAGGCTCCAAAATAAAGATGCAGTAGCTCTCCCATCCAGCCATTGCCATATACTCAAAACCACTTTGAATACTGTGGAAGTCTCTCAGTACAGTTACCATTAAGATGTCACTACTGGCATTCCTGCCATGACAAGACAACTCCCATATGTTCCAAGTTTTTCCTACCCATATTTTCCAACAAACCTTCTCATTTCCTTTTAACTTTAGAAGAATGGTACAGACCTATTCTTGGGTTCCACAAAACACTAAACATGCCATATCCATAATCTGTAATTCTGAGTTGTATTACTTTATGGCCTCACAGAAATGAAAATTTGATCGACTTGAAAAGTTGAGTTTTTATGTCACGCCATAGGAAATCTCTTTCAAGTTCATTTCACTTCATTCTTTAAAATATTATTTTAGAGACCTCATTTACTGCACTCCTGCTCAGTCAAGTGAAGTATGTTGCTTTTCAAAATCATGAAAGTACTTCCACTAGTTTAAACATCATAAATTTTCATACTTTGGAAATGTTCTGAATTTTAGCTGTTGTGCTTTTATCATGCACACACAATATTGAAGGTTAGCTCTCTTTTGCTTTATCTATCCAGCGAGGCCCTCACACTTCTTTATGTATATCAGAAAGCTCTGTTGCAGCCTTCCCAGAACAACAATCTATGTGTTGGTCAAAATGTTATTCTTTCTGAAATCATTTAAGAAAAAAGTAATTTTCAGTTATGGTAGTGTCTGTAATTCCAGTACTCAGAAGATGGCCAGTGTTATACAGGGAGATGTCTCAAAAAAATCAGACAGGCAATTCACACATAAATATTTGCACAATTGACAAGGTTAAGAATTTATTAATTGGTATTCTGCTTCATATTTCATGTGTATTTAAATACGTAACAGCAACAGACAATGAATTACTTACTTACAGTGTTATTTTCTATCTTACTCACTGTTCTATTGCTATGAAGAAATACCATGACCCAGACAACTCCTATAAAAGAAAACTTTTAATTGGGTGCTTACTTAGTAGTTTCAGAGTGTTGGTCCTTATCATCATGTGGAAAGCAGACAGGCATGGTGCTGGAGCAGTAGCTGAGAGTTTACATCTGATCCATAGGCAGCAGGCAGAGAGAGAAAGGCATAGGACTTGGAGTGAGTTTTTGAAACCTCAAAGTCCACCCTGCCCCCACTGACACACCTCCTCCAGCAATGTCACAGCTACTCTAAAAAGACCACACCCCCTAGTCCTCCTCCCTAGTCCTCCTAATCCTTCTCAGACAGATCTACTTGCTGGTAACTAAGCATTTAAGTATATCATTCTCATTCAAACCACTGTAATTTCTTTAAAATAAAATAAGAAATTAATATTTTTATGATTCAACCTAGGTCCAGTAATCTACGTTTTGCAATTTCCCTAACTGCCCAATCATACTCCCCACTCCTTAACCTACACCTTTACATCAGGCACTTGCTTTTTGCCAATGTCTCCAGTGTTCAACTTAATAATTGTCAGAACAAGATTGTTCTGTTTAAAATAATAGCTATCACTTTGAGTGTGTTTCACTGGATTATTTTTTAAATTGTTTTTATTGAGCTATACATTTTTCTCCATTTCCCTCCCTTTCTTCTCCCTTCTAACCTCTCCCATGATCCCCACACTCCCAATTTTCTCAGGAGATCTTGTCTTTTTCACTAGATTGTTTTTATTGTAAAGCTAATAAACTGGAATTAATAGGTTAGAAATGAACAAAATCAGCTCTTGTTAAGTATAGGCTTTGACGAACTAGGCAAAAATATACAAGTAATATCTATGCAGTCATTCCCAATGCTGTGAGTGTTAGATTTATCAAAGAGAATAGAAGTGCTCTCTTATTATAGTTTTGTAGAAACCATGAAAATGTGTACTATTCTATGTTTCATAGAGTGGCTAAAACCTAATTATTGCTCATTCATATAAATTTTGTAAAGATTCCCCAGATCTAATCTAAAGGTTGTTGATGAAACCAGAAAGTTGTTTTTTCTTATCACCCCCCTCCAACCCCTCTGCTTGAGTTCTGGGCATTTTAAAGATTCTCAGACATTAGGCAGTCAGTGGTTAGAGAAAGGCCATAAATAAACAGTAGCTAGCCTGTGACATTTTTCTGATAAAATATAGTCTTAAACTATAGAAAAAGTTAATGTTGAAAAGTTGAGTAAAATTGAAAACTGACCAATCAGACACCTTCTCACATATCCCATTTGTTTCTAAATGTCCCTTGGGAAAGGAGGTCATGAAGTAATGAGAGCAGCTAAAATAAGAACTGGGGAAGAATCAGTCCCACAAAAGCAGACTTTTGAAAACAGTCAAGTAGCAGAGAGGACAGAGTTGTTTTTCTGAACTCATCAAAGGTTTTAAACGTATTCAAGATTCTTCGAAAATCAGAATTGCAGAATTATAAAAATCTGAAGTCGGAATAACAACATTAAAAAAGCTAAAGCAGGCTGGGCAGTGGTGGCGCACGCCTTTAATCCTAGCACTCTGAGGCAGAGGCAGCAGATTGAGGTCAGCCTGGTCTACAAAAGCTAGTTCCAGGACAAGTTGCAAAGCTACAGAGAAACCCTGTCTCAACACCCCCCCAAAAAAAGCTAAAGCAGGTTGTTGTCTTACAATATGATGCAGAAGAACCCTGTTGTTGGACACAAAGCAATACAACACATCTAAATGCTAGCAACAATTATGTTCGTTCCTATTTACTAATTTTGTGGGTTGGTTGGTTAGTTGGTTTTGAGACAGAGTCCCACTATGTAGGCTTGCCTTGCGCAAAGAAACAATCTATGTAAGCCAGAATGGCCTCAGATTCACAAAGACCTGCCTTTGCCTCTTGCCACTACTATTATAAATCTAAGTAACATGTAATTCAATATCCTTCTTTCATTACTTTGGAGTTATGTGTTGTTTCACACATAGACCAGAGTTCCATGATTTTTTCTTCAGAAAAAGCAGTTTGTACATTTCCCAAAATGATTACTACTTCTTCAGCTAAGAAAGAATTGAAGCAACCATAAATCCTTTCACAAACATTAGTTGAGCACCTAATGTTTCCTGGACAACATTCTAGGTACCAGAAATAGCATGTAGAACTCAGAAGTTGTTTTCTCCTGGAATTTTTGCAGCTGTTAGTAGAAATTAAAATAGCCAAATGTAAATATATATAGTATAATAGAAAATGGAAAGATTTCATAAGTAAATAAAACCAGAAAATGGGAACACAGGAAACTGGGAAGACACCTGAGGTCACTGCATTACACCGTTGCAGAAATGGGGATCATAAAAAGATCTTGCAAATGGAAGTCACATGGGCTCCAAGTGTGACTGTCGCCTTTGCTTTGATTCCTCAGCCCATTTTAGTAAACTTTATCCCGTAGCTGAAGACAAACTGAATTGAGAGTGATCAAGTCAGGATTCAATAGACAGGTCAAATGGAGAATTGAAAATTATAGCCAGATTACAAGCCTCAACATGGAACTTTCACAGGTTACTGACACTAAAACAGAATGGGATGTGTTGAGGACTGGAAGTTGACTTCTTTGTTTAGTGTCTAGACCAATACCTAGCACTAGTAGGCATTCAATACATTTGAATAAATATTTGATTCCCTATAGTATGTGGTAAAACTCAAGGCACAAAATATAGAAGACATCACCGCTTCTGTGACTGACTTTTTCTCAAAGTAAATGCTGAGCCACCCTTCCATGAGTCCTTTCGTGGGTAACAAACCTCCGACACATAGAAGCTCCAAACCCTGGCTAGCCTCACATATTCCAGATGTCTTAAAGGAAGAAGTTATTGTTCCTCTAGGTACAGATCCAGCACTGGTTTTGTGATATTCGTTTGGTGTTTAATATCACTCACATAAAAACAGACTAACAAGAAAAACACAGCAAGCGTTTGACACAAAGCACCTATCCCTACTTTCATCCTTGATGACAGAAACCCACTTTAAAAAAAATTGCCTCTGTTTAAATAGCTGATTTAGACAGAAAGAGGAAAGGCTCTTTCGATTTTATTCTATATCATTTCTATATTATTCTAGAAATCAAATTGTGTAAGAAATCAGATTCAATTTTAAGAATCTTTTGCTAATGGTCAAAGATGGGAATAGATTTAATACTGAATTCTCTCAAAGTAAACAAAAAATAGAAATATTAAACAGGCTGGGCGGTGGTGGCGCACACCTTTAAACCTAGCATTCAGGAGGCAGAGGCGGGCAGATCTCTGTGAGTTCGAGGCCAGCCTAGTCTACAAGAGCTAGTTCCAGGACATGCTCCAAAGCTACAGAGAAACCCTGTCTCAAAAAAAAAGAAATATTAAACAGATATATTTGAGATCAAAGGCAAACATCTCTCAATTTCAAATTACAGACCACTGAGTAAGACAGATGTTTGTGGATTTATTTAAACTAGCTTCTATAATTTAAAAACAGAAGAGCTGGTGAGAGTCTTATACAGCAGTGTCGCTCAAGTCCTCTGACTTTAAAGGTGCTATCAACACCAGTGTTGGTTATAGCGATATATTATTTATGTTTTACAAATAAATTTTGCCCGAAGACCAGAAGGTAAAACTAAGTCACTAGAGGCCAGGCAGTGGTGTCACACACCTTTAATCCTAGGACTTGGGAGACAGAGGCAGATGGATCTCTGAATCTCTGTGAGCTCAAGCCCACCCTGGTCTACACGAGATGAACATAGTAGCAGATCCAGGTAGTGGTGGCTCACATCTCTAATCCCAGCACTACAGAGGAAAATGAGCAGGTATAAGCAGGAACTCGCTCTCTTTCAGTCTGAAGATTTCTCAGAGGTAAGAGCTCGCTAGTGGCTTGGCTGCTTTGCTTTTCTGATCTTCAGGTTGAACCCCAATGTCTGTCTCTGTTATTTGTGATACAGTTGGTGCTGCATTCACCCTGTTCTGCAGTGACACCTGCCTTGTTCCCATATTTCCTGTAAACTCGGAAGACACTTTCCACATGCTCCTTGCACATTAGCCATCTTCAGAGCATAGCAGCAACTACTCTGATATGAACTTCCTACCTGTTTACGAGTTTCCTCTGGAATATTTTAGATATTTCTATCTTCCCATTGGAAAATGCTCCCATTGGACATAACAGGCAGTATAACATGGTACCATTCTGGCCTCCAGTTACCAACACAGAGATGTTTGTTACTGCTTCAGACAACCTGGGATATGCCTATGAAGTTCAATGGCCAGGTCAGTGTTGTCAGCGAATTTTTACTGTGGTGTTCTCCAAAAGCAAATGTGTCATCTTAAAGGTAAGATCCTCACAGTGGGCTGAGGTTGGTGTGTTATATTGGATATGAAGCTTTCCCATAGATTCTTGTTTGGGAATAAAAATGTGGGAATTTATCATTTACTGGATTCTCACTCTGACTCAGTAATGAGGTAATCAAACAGAACTCTATCTTATTTAATCTTCATAATCTTTAGAGGTTTTTTATTTCTTGTTTTGAAAAGAACAAAACTGGAACTTTGAAGTTAATTCTAACATGAGAGAGGCTATGTTTCCAGCCAAGGAGAGAATGAGTTTTCAATTTAAACACCTGTGATGTCACCAGTTACTCATAAGACAATGCTACTTGCTTTACTTATTAAAAGAAAAAAGCTGCTTTTTGATATTTTAAAATTGAATACCTTCAATTGTAAATTTTCCTCAACAAAAGTACCAAAATATCGTGAAATATCACCAAACTTGGGACTTGAACAAACTAGGCTCCAAAACCAGCAATTCTTCCTTTACCCATTGACCCTGGACAGGGTCTCAATTCTTTGAGTCGTCTTATCTTTAACTTTGGAATGGCAATAACATTCATCTCAATATGCCTCATTCACAGAAGAAATTAAGAAGTACCTTCAAGAAGGCAGGTGCTGAGTAAAATAACCAATAAATCTAAATATGAGGGTCTCTATAGAGTCCTTGAACAGTGCCTAAATGCGAGCTATCAAATTTTGGTGATGATTATTTAAATGTTTGCTTTACTCTCATCTTATTTTTCAAACAGGTCAGGAGTTCACTATTTCTGAAATCATTACGATTGCTGTAGTGGCTGGGCTGTTACTTGTGGCTGTCATTTTTGTGGGAGTTTCCTGTCTGATCCGTTCTAGAAGCACCAAGAATGAAGCCAATCAGCCTCTTCTCACTGATCACTACCAACGCTATGCTGAGGAATACGAGGAGCTCCCGAATCCCAATCAGTCCATGGTGTGATAGCCGCCTGTCCCCTAATGCAGGAGGACGGAAACAACCTGATTGAAACACAGTGATCACCCACATTTCATTTTGCTTCCTTTCTTTCTTACATAGATGTGTGTCGGAATTAAAGCATTGCCTTTCAGGGATGAGAATTCAGAATCTTTTCAATGGGTTTTAATCATTACTTCTGTTTAAGATGGCATATTGTACCAGCTCCATAATATCTAAAAGGATAATGTGATGAGCTTTCTTGTATTCTAAAGATTGCCTAAGGGCTGTGAATAAGCAATGCTTTGTGTGCACAGAAAAATAAGATATAAAAATCTCTACTTCAATTGTGCAAGTGGTCATTCTTATGCTATTAGCATGTGAGTGCATTGCTATTATTGATACTAGTCAACAGAGATAAAGACAGCCATGTTGATTGGTTAAATTACATTACTTTGTAAGCAAATAAGATCCTGATTAGCTTTCTGAAACTGCTCTCGTTTTGATATCAGCATATATTATTCGGGCTCAGGTGCAAGGTCACAACAAAGTCACAATTCTTGTCACACTTTGTAAAGACGAAAGCTTCACTTTGCTGGAACACAGCTGTTACTGCCTGTACGCCACTGTGTTCCCACCGCCCATGCCACAGCTCACCTCCAAATTCTAGCATCTTCGAGGTCTGCAGAGAAGGAGTAAGACAAAAGACACCGTGTTGTGGATAATATCAAATGTATTCATTTCACTTCAACAGCATTCTTTCACCGCTTGTCAGCCGTCTGTGTACTTCAAATCAAATATATAGTAAAATATAATAAAACCTTGTTTCATTGGTTCCAGTTTTTCAAAGATGTTTTCTTTTTTCCTTTTTTTTTTTTTTGACAAAGTCTAACTCTGTTTCCCTAGATGGGCTCGACTCTCTATATAGACCAGGCTGACCTAAAGCCTACAGAAACCCATCTGCCTCTGCCTCCCCCAGTACTGCAATTAAAGATGTGTGCCACCACATCTGGCCTTTACCTTGTATTCTAATACAATGTCTATTTTCTTTCCTTTTACTTTGTGCTATGAAACAGTGTTCCAAAGATTAAATATTTGGGCTAGCCACAACAAATATTCTACTAAAAATTTGTTAAAATAAATGATAGTAATAATAATCATAACACCACCAAAAATAGATGGTTCGATATCCCAGCTTAGGATACAGAAACAAGATTAAAGTTACATTCAGCAGCTTTCTTTATTTTAAACAATATTAAGGGAGGCAAAATACATGACAGAATACGTTAACTGATACATATAAAACAGTTCCTTAAAGTTTCTCAGGTAGCATTATTAGGTTGATCTCTTCAAACACAGCTTAATATGTTAAAATATTACATATTTATTTATAATATTTTGAGATGTTATTACATAATGTAAGTTTTTTGAATAGACTATCAATAAAACTAAACAGCCCCACTTCATATTTTGGATCTGTTAATATTTACTCATTTGGGAACTTTCATTAATCACATACTTAATCTTAGGGTTACTTAAAGGCGCTATGAACTTCTGAAGAAAGTCGGGATTAGAAATTGAGAAGTTAAGATTTGACTTTGGCTTCAAGGAATCTCAGCGAATTCACCAAATATAAAAGCAGAGAAGGGTATTTTCAGAATTACAGCTTAAGCAAAGGCACAGAATTTTAATGAAACACAGAACATTCAAAAATCTAAAGTAGGTCAATGTGGCTACAGCATGGCCTTGATGGAAGAGAGAAGAAAGACTGGTTGAGAATGAAACCATGGAGTACTCGATGCACAATCCCGAACATTTTGGAACACATTCTACAGAAAAAGAAAAAAATTGGAGAGGGGGAAGTGTCACATGTGAGATGCATCTACAAAAATGACAGCTGCGGTAGTATCTGCAAATAATATTGATGAGAGGAGGGACCAGAAGAGTGAATATGGAATAATTCATGGGAGAAAGAAGTCCTACCTGAAATATAGACATAAATAATCTCACTATGGGGCACTACACGCTTTATCTTATAATTATAGCCAATTTGCTTCTTTGTTTTCCTTGGATACTTGCAGTTATTATACAGTTCTATGAGGAGACCTTATAACTTTTCTTGACCAGGTGGCCTTTTTGTGTTCTGTAATGTTGCATAAATAATGACGAATAATGTTCATTTACTGTCTTAGAGAACCGCCGTACTAACACTCTTGTGGTTCTCTTGCAAAGCAGAGTGAAGTCATTACATACTCATGAAAAAGCAAATTCCAAACCACTTAACCCATCCTTTCCTGAGGTGCTGGTTCGTTCCATGACAGTGCCACAACTGAGCTCAGCTATTCTCTAAGCAAAGGGAATGAGAGGCACACGCGTCCCAGACTGGGCCGCCAGGATCCGTGGTGCAGGCCTGTAACACCAGCAGGGCTACATAGTGATAACCTGGCCTCAGAGAGAGAGGAAGGAGGGCGAGAGAAAAAAAGAGCTATTAAATTTGTGTGAGCCTCTTATACATACTGTCTAATTTCAACAGCATATTTCAGAAATAGTGATATCGTTTTGCTCGTTTTAATTTTTAAAATTGGAGGAACGGGGGAACTTTTGAGACCATTGCTATAAGTATTTCATGATTTGGTTATAAGATATTTGCTCGTAGCACAGTTCATGAGTATTCAATTATGTTATGTATTTTCAATTTTTACTGTATTCAGAGAAAAAATGTTATTAACCAAGAAACCAAGAAATGTAGTATAAGATTGGGCAAAGATACTCTATAAAATATGAGAATACATAGTTTTTTAAATATTGGCAAAACCAAGAATATGCTTTATAAAAAGAGATGAAATTTAATGAGAAAAATAAATAAAATATAATGATAAATCAAATGGAAAATACAAAGTAGAAGAAGATAAGAACTAACAAAATTCTTCACCTTCTTCAGAGGGTTTTAGTGGACTTTAAGTTAAATATAAGTTATTAGTGTAATATTAAAAAGAGAAAATGAATATGTAACTCACAAAGCAGGGATCTGCTACTTGTTGGAATGCAGTACATAGAGACAGAAGTCCGTTGGGCATAAATTCAATCCAAAGTCTTAATTCAACTTTATGTCCACATTTGAAGGAAGCCATTGAAAATTATGATGCACTACTAGAACAGGTCTTTTTCTGAACTGCCAGGTTCCTGAAGAATGACATGGAGACTTACTATTAAGTATGAAAGCTTGGTCTTAGCTTAGGATTGTTCCCAACTCGCTCTTTTTTTTCCATATTCTTTTATTTTTTTCCATTCAAAAAACAATTTACATTTACCCACCCACGCCGCCTCCCTCCCCCTGCTTCCTTAAAAGAGGGCATGGTACCCTGCCCTGTGGGAAGTCCAAGGCCCTCCACCCTCAATCCCAGCCTCTGAAGGTGTGCATCCAAATAGACTAGGTTCCCAAAAAGATAATACATGCAGAAGAGATAGGTCCTAGTGTCATTGTTGATGGCTTCTCAGTCTGCCCCATTGGCAGCTACATTCAGAGAGTCCGGTTTGATCATATGCTCGTTCAGTCCCAGTCCAGGTGGATTTGGTGAGCTCCCACTAATTCAGGCATACTGTCTCAGTGGGTGGACCAG
>PVIU01033453.1:0-12377 GCA_004026605.1 Ondatra zibethicus
TGGTCCAGGTCAATTGACCTACCAGTCTGGTGTCTGGGTCTCTCCATTCAAAGGCAAAAATAGGTTAGCTGGAATGATGTAACTTCAGGCAAAATAAAGTGTCTTTTAGTTCTAGAACAGTGTACCACTTCCTGTCTGGTGGGGGTGAGCTGAGAAGGTTGTATGGATTGGGGACAGTTGGGTGTATGTCCTGGACCCTCTTGTTAACTTCCCTTAGGTCTTGTACTGGTCTGTAGTCGTTAGTGCCAGGCTTTTTGACGGGCAACAAGGGAGTGTTCCAGGGAGACTGGCAAGGCACCAAAATACATTGTTGTATAAGCCTCTAGATATGAGGTCTAATTCCTTCTCTAGCCTCTCGGCTCATCGGGTACTGATGTACTCCTATGGGGGAGGTATTGGTCTTTAGTCCCACTACTACTGGGGGAACTTTCACTGCCATTCCCATACCCCGGTCTCTGCCCAAGCTTTAGAAAATGTTGCTAACCATTCCTTCATGCCAGGGGATTTTGCCTGACTTTGGAGCTCATGTAGTCGATACTCTTTTCAGGGCCAATGTCATGGAGGTGGGAGTCTCCCATGTCACCTCTGGCTTGGTTCGAGTAAACCTGATCTGGGCCTTCAACTTTGTTAACAAGTCTCTTTTTAATAAAGGCATGGGACACTCAGGGATAACTAGGAAAGAATGAGTCACCTGTCCTCTCCCCAAATCTACAGTTCATGAGGTGGTCCACAGATACTGTTTCTGTCCAGTTGCTCCAATTACTATAGGCTTTGTATTCTTTAGCTTCCCCAATGGTTGTTTCAACACAGAGTGCTCAGCCCCTGTGTCCATTAAAAAATCCATAGGGGTCCCCCTCCACAGTCAGGGTTACCTAAGCTCAGGGAGGGGGTCTGAGCCCCGTCCCCTCTCATCATCTTCTTCTAGGGCCAGTACCTTAGAGCCCCTTCCTTTCTTCTATGGGCATTCTCTTACCCAATGTCCTTTTTTTGCAATAAGCACATTGCTCTTTGTCCAAGGGGTGCCTCTATCCATCTTCACTCATCTTTGGTCTTCTGTTGCCCAGGTTCCCTATCTGTCTAGGTCCTGTCTTTCCTTTCTCTCCTACCATTGTGGCCAAAATTCTAGTCAAATATCTCTTGTCTACAATCCCTCTGGTTCTCTCTTTCCTCTACCTCCTGCTTCTCTCTCTCTCTCTCACTTCTCTTCCTCCATCTCTCACTTATGAAACATTTTCTCTGCCTTCTTAACCAAATCCTACAAAGTATAATCCTGAAACCCTTCTAACCACTGTAACTTTTTAAAATATCTGATGCTGACCGTCCTATGAAGGCCATAGCTACCACTGCTTGCTGACCCTCAGAGGTTGGGTCAAAGGGAGTATAATGCCTTTAAGCCTCCATTAAATGTTCAAGAAACACAGATGGCGGTTCAACTGGCCCCTGAAGAACCTCTCTTAACTTGGCCAAATTAGTGGGGCATCTTGCGGGCCCCTGAGACCTGCCACGAGAGGCCAACAATAGACCATCAGCTGCTCCCTACCTGCTGCCATACTGAAGTCCCAATCAGAGTGGTTAAGGGGAAACCCGGCATCTATTTCATTTGGAAGATTGGTTGGTGCCCCATTTGCTCCAGGAATGTTTTTCCAAGCCTCCAACAGGATCCACTCTTTCTCTTCAGTAGTGAAGAGGACCTGTAAAAGCTGCTGACAGTTATCCCAGGTGGGCTGGTGGGAAAACATCAAAGACTCCACCAATCCTGTCAGGCTGGTGGGATTCTCTAAAAAGGAAGGGTGATTAGTTTTCCAGTTGTAAAGATCAGCAGAGGAAATTGGCCAATACTGGAGGGGTTGGAGGTGGGGTGGGTCCACTGGAGGCCCATAGACATGCAGCAGCAATGCCACTGTTGAATCTGGTCCTCTGGGACCCTGTGCAGGACTCTGAGCATGCCGACTTTGTGTGCCCGTCGCAACCTCCCCTCCCCCCCGGCACCGCCGCTAGCACCAGGATCAGGCATCTGGGGTAGCAGGTAAGGGAGTGGTGGAGGGCTTAGCCATTCAGGTGGCTCCTCAATCTCGGGATAGATTTTAGGAGGAGCCAAAGGTTGGTTCTCGGGTGAATTCTCAGGCCTCAGAGCTATAGGTTTCAGTTTGCACTCTGACCTTCATAGAGCCGGGGCTTGGAAGCCTGGCTTCCATCAGCACACCCAGGGCTTAACCCAAGGTGGAGGATCCTGCACCAAATCTTGCCATATAGTAATGTATGGCTGTTGATCAGGATGGGATACTTGTCCTTCCTGAAAAATAATAGCCTTAATTTCAAAAATAATGATTAAATCAAAGGTGCCCTCTGGAGGCCAGCTGATATCAAGCGCCGGTCACTCCGAGGAGCAAAAACTCTTCCATGACCCTTTCTTAATCTCAACTGACAAGTTGTGTGCTCTAGCCCTAACTTCAGTCCAATGATCCAGAGTCAAACCCAGAGGAGTCATCACAGTCTGTCCCATTGTCAAAGTCACAATTAAGACAAAACAGAGACCGAAGACACACAAACAAAGGCAAACAAATGTCCTTCTCCACCTAGACAGACAACACCACTCCAGAAATACAGACAGCCGGGAGGGCATATAGTTCCTCCAATCCAGGAGAACTTCTGTATCTTCACCAGCACCCAGATGGGAATCTCCCAAGCATCCCTGGGGTCCCTCCTTACCTCACGGGACATCTCCCAGGGCAGCAGTCGGTGATCTTCTTACACATCTGCTGATCACTCCCTCTGTCTCCTCCCGAGACACGAGCGACAACAAAACTGAAAGTATAGAACCTGAATACAGCTGGCACGGAAACACAAAGACATAGAAAGACACAGACGATGTCTTACCTCCAAGTGGGTCTTCGGAGACAAGGGTGGTCGCCAATCCCGGACGAGCCCCCAAATGAAAGACACACCCCCCCCAGAGTTGGGAGACTCTCACTCAAGTCTCAGGATAACACGATCCCCCAAGAACTCACGAGAGACTGTCCTTGCTGCAATCACACGGCGTTTATTGACAGGAACCAGCAAGCTGGGGCCAAGACTCACATCCCATGCAGGGGGTAGAGGAGTTTGACCCCAAGTAGCTGGGAGAAGTGGTATTTAAGGGAAGAAACCACAACCCAAAGGGGGTAGGGAGAGCATCATTGGAAAATTCTGAAAATGCCAGTGATAATCACAAGGGGGGTAACTCCCCATTTCTCAAGATTGTTCTCAAGATTATAATCTAATTTTGTGGTCAGCCAGTTCCTGGAACAGAGTCACAGAAACAGCTAACCTAGATTTTTGGCTCTACTCTTTCTGCTAGGGGATCTGGATTTATCTTTGTCTTTCACTGGCAGTGACTGTCAGTGACACTAACATGCATTCCTTGGGCCCAACATTTTATTGAAACTCTCATATTCAGAAGTTTATTATTGACCAAGAAGAAATTAGATCTGGTTTTTCAACTGGTTATTTTCTCATAATAAACACATCCAATTCTAGTTTGACCCACTGTTACTTAGCTTTACATTAGTCTATCACTAATCTTGAAAATGCCCAAATATTTGAGATATTCTGAGCTCCCTTGATTTTTCAATTCTGAGATTCTGGTTTATAGTGGACTAGTGTTTTGGGTTATCCCTAAGGGCTTCAGGCAAAATGGACTTTCTTAATCTACTGAACAGCCTACCTGTTTAGATAAGAGGAATTTAATTGACTTACATATTTAGGAGATTCTACTTAGAGATGAGCTATGGAAAAATATAACTATACTAGGAAATCACGCTTTTCTCTTCCCAAACTCTGATTTTCTATAGTGTAGCCAGGCTTGCAGGGACTTTACATGGATTAATTAGAGCTTAAAAAGCACATTTGTAAATGAAAAGGAGCTATACTAAGATAATCATTTAAACTCTGAATGTTTGCCATTTTTATTACTATTATAACTTCATACTCTTTTCCATCATGTCACCAAATTGTAGGTGAGCTCCCAAAATACACATTATCTAAGACTAAAACTGTCCTATGACCCAATATGCAAAACAGCTCTGGGAAAGGAGTGCTGAAACTGACTTAATTGTAGCAATAGCTTAGTCTTTTTTTTATTGGATGGCATCATAACCAGTTTTGGGAGGATTTGGTAATGAGAGTATTTTGTATCTGGTGTGGCACAAAAATGGCATTCATGTCACAGTCATTGCAGATTAGTTGCAATGTCCTATGAAAGTTTGTTTCAAAAATGGGGTACCAGATTTGACTTTAGTACAGGTCAGATTAATTTTCATGAAAGTCTTGATTTGTAAGTTTTCTCCTCCCTTTATCTGATTGTTATCTTCTCAAAAATAAGGCTTGCTGGGTTATTTTGAATTATCTCTCTTCAAAGACAAATGTAAAAAGAAAAACTCAAGCTGGTAAGATGCCTCAGTTGACAAAGCCACCAGTCACCAAGTCTAATGACCTGAGGTTGATCCCCAAAACCCACCTGGCGGAAGGAAAGAAACAACTTCTGAAAGTTGTCCTCTAACCTCCACATGAATGCATATTCCCACACATACACACATTTATACACACAAGATAAATAAAATCTAAGAAAGAAAAATCTTCATTGGGCATGGTGGTGCTTGCTTTTATTCCCAGTACCGTGGAGGCAGAGACAGGTGGATCTCTGAGTTCAAGACCAGCCTAATGTACATAGAGCTGAATAGAACTTATGAATTTATATGCAGGTTATGGAATTGAAGTTGATGGATCCGTGTATGGATGATGTCATTGTTTCTAATTGTGAGAAAGTTTAAACTTATTAACTACTGTATGATTAATATATTGATTTAATACTAAACGAAGGCTTGTTGGTTTATTGTATCTGCCTGAACTGCATGAGGATCTACTTCTCTTAGCAATGTAAATAATGATTACATTATGGTCTTCTCACCTAACTAAATATGTATTATCTAGTTATAACTACATCTGTATTATAATATTATTGACAAATTTATGTATTTTCTCTTCTTTAGTAATTCTGCAGCATATACTCAGAGAACTGAAATTAAAAAAAAACATATTCTATCACAAATGAAGGTACACTAAATTCTCATGTAGGTTTCTAAATGATTGCTACATTTAAAAAATGAGTTGAGAGGCTGAAGCTATGGCTCAATGGTGAGAACAGGTGCTGCTCTTGCAGAGAATCTGCCTTACTTTGCTGTGAAGAGACACCATAACCATGTCAACCCATATTAAGAAAACATTTAATTCGGTGGCTTGCTTACAGTTTCAAAAGTTCAGTCCATTATCGTTTTGGTGGGGAGCAAGCCAGCAAGCAGGCAGACATGGTATTGGAGAGGTAGCTAAGAGTTCCATATCTTGAACTGCAGACAGCAAAAGGACATTGTGTACCACACCATTCATAACTTGAGCATATAAGACTTCAAAGCCTGCCTCCACAGTGACATATCTCCTCTAATAAAGCCACAGCTACTCCAGCAAGACCACACCTCCTAATTGTGCCACTCTCTATAGGCCAAGCATTCAAACACATGAATCTATTGGGGGCCATACCTATTCAAACTACCATAATGCCTCACTTTAGCTTTAGTTTATAAAGTACTTAAGTGGTATAAATCTAATAAGAATAAATAAACAATTTTCAGTGTTATATTAATAGGTTAATAGGGAGGTATGAGAGTCCCATGTATGAGTCAGAGTGTCCTCATTTTGACAATTTATTAGGAACCTGAAGAGGAATGGATATTAGAGTTAGTCAGACTGTAAGGAGAATTATAAAACACTCGTGAGAAACTGAGCAAACATTACCATTAAACAACAGATGAAAAATGACAGCTACAATTTAATATTTCTGTGTATAAGTCAATGCACATAGAAAAACACTGAATTGTTATGTACCCTGAAAGACTCTGAATTAGTACTTGTTTCGGGGGGCCTCTAAGTATCCACCACAGGTAATGAGATTGTCTACTCTGTGTTCTGCTTTGCTCAAATACTTAGAAAATTATTAAAAGTGTTATGAAATAAATGAAAAAGTATTCATGATACCATAACATATACATACACAAGCATTGTGACAAGAACAATAGCAACACACACACACACCAGAAAAAAAAAAAACGAGTGAATTAATAGTCATTTGTCTTTGCTTAAAATAAATAAATATCTTTCAATTTTATTTTGGCATTATAAATATATTTAGCATTCCATTATCTCTGTGTAGCAAAAATATAAAATAAGAAAAAAAGAATTGTGACAGTTTAGCAGAAGTAGATAAAGGAAAGAATGTCTAGTCATAATGAAAGATAATGATAGTAGGGAAATGCAAGGGCTTCAGTATCAGACACACCTAAATCCCAGTCCCACCTCATTACTAAGACAATCCCTACCTCAAGAGATTAACAACTATCCAATTGTGATTCTCAATGCTCAAAAAGTAAAAGCTTTTAAAATGTAAATTTCTCATCATAGATGCTCTAGTAGCTCTTTTAGAACCTATCAGGCCAAATCAGAATGCTTAAAAACCTCACTGATATGTATTAATGTTGAAACATTACAACTACATTTACCAAAAAGTATATAAATTACAACCATACTTCATTAACCTTGCACTGAATGAATCTGTGCACCCCATCATGCACCTCGAGAAATGGAACTTAAAGTAGAAAAACCTTCTTTATTTATTCCTTTTCCCACTCATTTCCATCCTCCTATACAAAGGCAATCACTATTGTCAAAAATGAGTTTTGTATCTTTGAAATGTATGTAAATGTAATCAAGTAGAATATTTTCTTATGTGTGTGAGCTCTCATTCAATATTATCTTGGTGAGATTCATCCATGTTGTTACCTTTTGTACTAGTTTGTTCATTTCCCTGGCAACAAAGCATTCATTCTTCTTATGATTAACATTTTGTTTATTTTCTGTTGCTACAAAAATCTGATATTTCTTGGTGAATATATGTATAAATTTGTCAAGTTTGGAATATCTTCATCATAATTACATTTAATCAACATGGAAAAGTAGTTTTCCAAAGTAATTCTAGCAATTTAAAATTACGCCAGCAATGTATGAGAATTCCAGTTGTTTAACAACCTATCCAACAATTTTGAAAAACTTCATAATTTTTTTTATTTTAGTCTCTCTGATGAATATAATCATTTGCTGTAAAACATGTCTGTATATGTTCTTGTTTATATAGAAAATGACAAACAATTGTGAGGTTCTTTGACTATTCAAATTAAACAAAATTTATACTAATTAAGTGGAAATGCTTTGATATCCCTATTGGAGTTGGATCTGAATGTCCCACAAAGGCTGGTGTATTTGAATATGTGACCCCTAGCTGGCAGCACTGTTGGGAGGTAGTTAGAAAATGTAGCACATAGTGAACAAGTTAAGAGATAAAGCCTGGTTAGAAGAAGTAGGTTGCTGGAGGCATGCCTTTCAATGTATGTTCATAATAATTCTCTCTATCACCTATCTATCTATCTATCTGTCCGTCTGTCTGTCTGTCTGTCTATCTCCCTCTCTCCTTCTCCCTTTCTCTCTCTTCCCTTCCTTCCATCACATCCCACATCCCTTTCCTCCCTCCCTTTTCCTCTCCCTTCTTCCCTCCCTTCTCTTCCTCTCTTTCACTTTTTCTCTTTCCTAGCTGTTATGCTATAAGCAGCTTCTTAGCCATAGCCTTCCACCATGGTGGTTATTCTTTGCTGCAGACCTAACTGAAATCAAGCCAGCCGGCTAATCATAGATTGAAATCTCTGCAATAATCCTCTTTTCCTTTAAATTTTTTTTTCTCAAAAGGTTTGCCATTGTGACATAAGCTAACCACTATTAACCATTGCTTTTCTCAGGTTTCGTGTCATAACGGAAAGTTTTAATTCAAAGCAAGCTTCAACACATTATGTTTTAGATCAATATCACACCAATTCTAATGATTACAAGGAGAGGCCAACACCATATTGGTAGAGAAGAGCAAAATCTGAAGGCTGAAATCATTTAACTTTAACAATGCAGTAACTGAGAGAATCAAACTATTTGTGAGAAAATAAATAGACAAGAACAGACTGGAGAGCATAAAAACAAACCTACACAAACATCTACAATTGAACTTGAATAAACAGAAAAGGCAATACAATACAGTCTTCTCAATGGTTGTCTTTTCCAGTAAATGACAGCCTTTCAACAACTGGGCATCCATGTGTAAATGGATAAATCTCTAGACAGATCTAATATCCTTCACAAGAACTACTTCCAAATCTACCACAGACCTTATTTAGAAATGTAAAACTATAAAACTCATAGAAGGTTACACCGGAGAAAAAGTCTAGATGATATTGAATTGATGAATTTTTGGATATGATACCAAAGATGTAATGTGTTGAAGAATTGATTAGATGTACCATCTTCAAAAATAAAAACTCCTGACATATGTGGTGGTACAGGCTTGTAATCTGAGTAGTCAGATGATTTAGAAAAGGGGATGATGAGTTTGTAGTATGCCTATGCTGGCTACATAGCATCACATCATGTTTAATTATTCAGCTACTTTGTTAATTAATTAATTTTTGGGTTAGTGAGGGAAATTGTCAAGTGCATAAGACAGGGTACAGACTAGATGAAAATATTTACACAACACATTTCTGTTAAAAGAGTGTTAACTAACACATCGTAAGTGCACTTGAAAGTCAACAATAAGACAAACAACCAATTAAAAAAAGAGCCAAAAGTCTGAATAGACACCTTACCAAAAGAGACATTCAGAGGTCAAATAAGCATATGAAAATATCTTCAATGCTAAGGAATTAAAAACATCAAAGTAATGAGGCTTGTGTAGTTCAATTGTAGAGTGCTTGCCTAATATGCAGGATAGGATGCACTAACTTTTATCCACATCAGAAAGAGAAAAAGAAGGCATGGAGAGAAGAGGAAAGAGAGAGATATCCTTAAATATAAATTGCAAAGTGAAAAATAGTACGGGTCTAACTTTAAGACATTCGGAAAAGTGAAAACCTATGAAGATAATATAAGGATCAGCAAAAGCAGGGAAGGATGACTAGGGTGAACCTAGAGACCATTTAGAGCAGGGAGCGTTCTGTATGGTGCTCTATTTGTAGATCTGTGTCATCAGAAGATTGTACAAATCCACAGATATACCAACAAGAGTAAACACTAGTGTAAATAGACTTTTGGTTATAATGATGCCTGAATGTTGGTTCATTGATTGTAATAAATACACAAGTCTAGGATAGAACATTAATGATTGAATGGTATACCTGTGGGGACTGGGGATGGTAAAAGAGAACTGTGTTTCTCTCAATTTTTCTGTGCACCTGAAACTGTTCTAAGAAATAAAATCCAATTTTTGAAATGTAAAGCAAAAGCTAATGTCTTATTGGCGATACACTGGGGACAAAACCATTGTGAATATTATTATAAGAATAATAAAAAGGTAATTTGGGGCAAGTCCCACTTCCAGGAATTTGACAGCACAAACCAAATTTGATGCAGAAAAGAAGAAATAATAAAAATACTATTTTGTAAAGAATTAAAAACCTCTCTTACAAAAAGAAAAAAGATCTCTCTTACTGCTCCTGAGAGCCAGTCCCCCAGTCTCATCTCCAGAACTATAGCAGGAAACCTGCTGTGGTTTTCCCTTTCCTATCTGACCCCATCCCCAACAGATACAAAGACCTTCTCCCTCAACTTTCCTTTAACAGCCTCCAACTCCAACCCTGGGAACACACCAGCTAAGCAGAACAGGGAAAAAGGTAAGCTAAGTGAAGACTCTCACCACTCATGGCTCCCCTCCAAATCCAACCCACAAGTCTCCTCCCCAGCACAGCAACAGAACACCAACTTCAGTCTTCCTTCCCCCTGCCCACATCTTCTGTGGACACTATGGTCCATCCCCTCCTAATCTTGCTGCTCCCAATAGGACACTTCATTGCAGCTCCCAACTCCCGCAGGCATCCCTGCTAACCCACAGGCCACCCCTGCCAAAATACCAGGTAGACTGCCCTCAGACCTCTTCTCCCTCTCTTTCCCCAGATACAATGCTCCATCTCATCTCCAGCTCTGCAGCACAACACCTTTGGCAGCCTTGCCTGACTGCCCCCCATATCCTGTAGATCCCACAGACCTTCCCTTGCTGATCTTCCCCCCCACTCCCACCCTCCCCACCCCCGTTTCCCCACTCACTGCTTTTTCCCAGACTTCTATCCCAGCTGGTACCTACCCCCTGCTGATCAAGGATTGCTCCTCCTAGGGCAACCAGCAGGCTGAAGGAAGACCACACCTACTAACTGCTCCTAGGAACCAATGCCCCAGTCGCATGCCCAGCTCTGTAGCAGGAATCCTGCTGTGGTCTTCCTTACTGACCCCATCCCCCCCAAAGAATCACAAACACATCCCCCAACCTTCCTTTCTCCAAATCATCCCAGTATTCTGAACTCCAACACCAGCTGGCATTCCCTATCAATACACAAGCTGAGCAGGCCAGGAAAAAAGGCAAGGCACAGCCATCACACTCTGAAAATCCAGAGAGGAAACGGAAACCAAAGAACAAAATATTCACCCAACGAAGACAAACCCAGAACTCAGCATCTAGACCTATAATCATCCCAAACCCAGATGCCCAAACACCAGCAAAATCAATCGATCAATCAATCAAATGACTGCCAGGGCAACATGTCTTCAATAAAAGCCAACAAGCCTATCACATTAGGCCCTGACTATTCCAACATAGATGAAGCACAAGAAAAAGGTCTTAAAACCAACTGCATGAAGATGATAAAGGTCCTTAAAGAAGAAATGAATAAATCCATTGCAGAAATCTAGGAAAACACAAACAAAACAATTGGAGGAAATGAATAAATCCCTTACATTAAAAAATATAGAGAGATCTCATACTAGCAATTTAATGGTACACCTAAAAGTTCTAGAACAAGAAATAGTCAAACCCAAGAGGAATAGATGGAGAGAGAGTCTGAATTGGAGATCTTTGGGTGCCTCCACTCAGAGGGGGAGAACCCTATGGAAGTGGGGAAGTAGATTAAAGAAGTCAGGGGATGGAGGCCACCAGGGGAACACAGCCCACTGAATCAACTAAAAAGGCCTTATATGGGCCCACAGAGACTGAAGCAGCAAGCACAGGGCCTACATGGGTCTACACCATGTTCTCTGCATATTTATTTATTATGGTTTCCAGTTTAGTGCTTTTATGGGATTCCTGAGTGTGTCAATGACTGGGTCTCTGTTTCTTGTGCCCTCTTTGGGGTGCTTTTCCTTCTGTTTTTTTGGGGGGGGGTTGTTTGTTTGTTTGCTTGCTTGCTTGCTTGCTTGTTTTTGTTTTGATGTGTTGGTTTTTATTATATGTTGGTTTATCAGTTATATTTTGTTGTTATCTCTTAGAAGCCTGTTCTTTTCTAATGAGAGAAAGGGAGTGGATCTGGTGGGGTGAGCCTGTAGGAAGGACCTTGGAATAGTAGAGGGAGAGAGAAACTGAAAATCAAGACATACTGTTTGAGAAAATAATGTATTTTCAAGAAAAGGAGAAAAATAAATTAAACATAAAGAAAAAATGGGGCCGGAGAGGTGGTTCAGAGGTTAAGTGCCTATATTGCTCTTACAAAGGACAGGTCCTCAGCACCCGTGCCAGGCAACTCATAACCACCTGTAACTACAACCCCAGCAGATCCAATGCCTCTGGCCTTCAGGGCCCTGAACTCACATACACACACACAATTTAAATGAATTATTTAAAATAATTTTAAAATGAGTATCAGAAAACAAGAAATTAAAGGTCAGGCTTGGTGGCACACACTTGTAAGCCCAACATTTGAGAGGTAGAGACAGCAGGATCATGAGCTCAAGGTCAGAATGGACTACTTAAATGAGACCCTATATTTTTTAAAAGATATATTGATAGGAATTGGCAATAATTTTAAAGCATGCATGTTTTCGTTAAGAAATGCCAGGGGCGGGGATAGAGGTGGGAGAAATTTCATCCGATGGATGGAGATAGAGACAGAGACCCACATTCACATCAGAGCAATGGATTGAGCCCCCAAGGTGCAGGTGAAGAGCAGAAGGTGGGAGAAGATGAGTTAGGAAGTTAGGACCGTGAGGGGCTGATCCACCTACTGAGACAGTGTACCTGAACTAATGGGAGCGCACCAATCCACCTGGACTGGGACTGAATGAGCATATGATCAAACCAGACTCTCTGAATGTGGTGGCGAAAGTTGGCAGATGGAGAACCCATCAACAATGACACCAGGACCTATCTCTTCTGCATGTATTAACTTTTTGAGAACCGAGTCTTTTTGAATGCACTCCTTCCTAGGCCAGGAGGG
>PVIU01033454.1:0-12373 GCA_004026605.1 Ondatra zibethicus
GATCCCCAGGGCCAAGTATCTTGCCAACCCTAAAATGATTCTCTTAATGTAGATATCTTATTCCCTTCTCCAATGTCCACCTTTCTTCCATCTTCACCCTCCCACTCCCCCAAGCTCTCCCCAGTCCTTCTCCCTTCTCCTTCCCCCTCTCCCCTTCCCCTGCTCCCCTACCTCCCACCTCTATCCCCACCCCCTGGCTGTAGATATTCTTGAGGCTAGATAATGTTCTTTGGACTGTGTCCCAGAATTTTGTGCTGTGGTTACCGTGCCATGGTGGTAAAATGTACAAGAACATATATACAGAAAAACATAGTTGTTGATAAGATTTTTAAAACCTTTAACTTTTAAAAAAATAAAAATGTATGAATAAATAATATATGTAACACTATAGTATATATAATCTTAACAATAGAGACCAGCCATAAGAGCTTATGCCACTGTCAATGTACTGTCTTCTAATAAGTGGTGTCTGTCCTCCTTTGTTTAAAGTTTTTTTCTCCTTTCTTATAAGAGAAACAGCACCAGGTGTTTCTGTCTTTATGCCTGAAAATGTATAAGCTACCTTTCTTGCTCAGTGGCCACTATAAATGTGCTGTGCAAATGACTCTTGAGCTCTTATGGGACTGCTCACAACTCTTCCTTCTAACCACAGCACCTTATTGTTAGAAGCTGATGTGCTCTCATCAAGTGTTCAGCTAAACAAAAATATATGCTATTCAACAAAGCTACACATCTCTTTGTGGTCCACACCTTATACTTCCTAATAAGAACCAGTTTTTAATGCCTGGTTAAAGTGTCACACACACGCACACACACACACACACGCACACACCACAACCATTCACAAAGATAAAACACAGTGATACAAAGCAGAGGGAGTCCTGAATTAGTGAAGTCCTAAGTGACTGCATATTGATATGAGAATGGCCACATTGATGACTCCAAGGCTTTGATCTTATAAAACATGAGCAAAGTCAGTTGCTTATATGGGCCAGGTTCAAGACAGTTGGCAAAGATCTCCTTGAGAGACCAAGTATGAATGTTTATGAGCAACTGATCACTGTGGGAAAAGACTTCCTCCTCCTGTACATTTATACTCTGATGCTGCTGGTTGACAGAGACCTCCTATGAAGACCAACTAACTCCTCATCCTGTACTGTACCTAATAAACATGCTGAGGTTCCCGATTGGGGAGGGTAGAAGAAACCCAAGTGATCCCAGTTTTGCTGTACATTTATTTGTGTTTCCATCCTTTATTCATCCTGGACCAAGTCAGGATTCCAGGAACCAAGCTGTACTGGTCAAGCAGATGAAGACAGGGTGTCGGAACAAAGACTGTATGTAAGACACACTCTGTTTGGGATGGAGAGTGTATGGGATGGAGAGGAAAAACAGATCACGGGATGTGAAGCAGCAATGGACTAAAGAGATGTCACTACATGGCAGTAGCACATATGGGAAAGCCCTCCATCTGTAGTACAGGATTGAATCTTGGAGAAAGATGAATAGGGCATTCAGAAAACACTGAACAGCTTTCTTCACCATACAAAAACAAGAATGTTACTGTCAGTTGACAAGACAACCTTGTTCTTGAGGTGAGTAACATCCAGATAAACCAGGGTAGGAAGTCGTGGAACATATTAACAATGTCAGTGGACAGAATCAATTGTTACTTTGAGGACCTCTCAAATCCCATACCACTACTGCCATTTCCTTAATATCATACAATATACTGGTGTGACATCAATGACTACTGATGGATTATCTACCATTTCTACTTTTTTATAAAAAATAAAATGATGCTTGCAGTATAAAGAAATGTGCATGTATTTTTGAACTAACCCTGGTTAGTCATGGATCAATTTCCTAGAAAAGAAAATATATGTAAACATGATGAGCCTCTGGATTTGAATTTAAAGGTTTGGATTCTGTAATAACAATACTGTGCTAAAAAATTCTATTTGTGTGTCCTCAAAAGGAAAATGTTTATAATTTTCCCCTTTGAACTAAATGTGCAGTTTTGAAACTAACAAGAAACCTTGGTTCAAATATGGTACCCTCAGAATCAGCAGTCCATAAGAGCATTTGATAGCAAGACCATTTACAGACAGGAAGAAGAATAATTTGAAACTATAAATCAAGACTTAGAACATTACTAGTACTCAAACTTTCAAGTGCTGACCTCATATGTTTGGTATATCATGTGCACAGCACAGAATAGGAAAGCTGGGCTGCTGGGCTTTTACTCTGCCTTGTGTGTTAGTGATAAACCAAGTTCTATCTCTTGGGTGAACAAGTCTAATTTAATGTCTTTTCATTTCTGTGTTATAAATTTATTCATAATATCTCTGTTATAAAGCAACATATTTTCTATTAAGGAAGTACTGTCTATGTCATAAAGAAGACTGTAATGAGAAATCACTATGCAATATAAAACATTGCTAAATCAGTTGAGTAGATCATAGTAATTAATTATTCTATAACTTTTATCTAAAAATGTTTGTGTGTATGCTCAAATCCATCCTCCTTCTGCACTTATTGCATACAACGTTCATGTTTATGTGAATGATGTGGGACAGACTAAGATTTGAGATTAAAGGTTAGGTGGCTAAAAGGGCTTAATTATTTCAAGCCTCAAATATTTCTGTGAAGAATGTGAAAAATATTTTTCATACACAGGAAACATGATTCTATAAATTTTCCCTATATTTTAAGTATACCCTAGACTAAAACCAGATCTATTTTAAACATGAATCTTCCATGGTCTTTTTTGTTTTTATGTGGTGTAAGAAAGAAAATGGGGGGCTGGAAAGATGGTTCATTGGTTTAGAGCACTGACTGCTCTCCCAGAGGACCAGGGTTCATTTCCCAGCACCCACATGGCAACTCACAACTGTCTGTAACTCCAAAATCCGACAGCCTCATGCAGACATACATGTAGACAAAACACCAATGCACATAAAATAAAGATAAATTGTTTTTAAAAAGAAATAGAATGGGGATGTTTCCAAAACTGACTTAAATCAGTACACATTCAATAAAGACTCCCCAACAATCAACACAAACCTCACCTTATATTTTATTAAATAGATTACTGAAAGAAAAGATAATATCAAAGCAAGATAAATAAATCCAAGTCACTCTTTGTATTACTTTATATGATCATGATTCAGTTTTGCACTTTGTCCTTGTTTGTGCTAACTCTACCCTCTTGTAATATCCATACATAACAAAGGATCATGGTAGACAGCATCCCCTTTCTCTGACACTTGTACTCTAGCTGTTGTGAGAAATCCAGAAACGCTTTCGGCAGTCAGCTACTCTCAGTAATATTCCTCTGCCACTTAAAAAATTGTCACCTAGAAACTAATTTTCCATAATTAAATAATGTATTCTGGAATATCCACAGTAGTTCCCACAGTTCCATATGAGTTCAAGCTGGGGATACAGCTCAGACTCCTCACAGAGTCTGTGAGCTTTGTTAAGCATAAAGGGCATTAATACTTGGTAGTGCTGGAGGGGACAAAGGAAGATGTTTAGGGTAAGAGAAAACTGCTTAGCTACTTCTATCAAAACAAATGACTCTCTGTGAACTTTTCTAAAAATCGTGTGACATCTGAGAAACAGTTTCAGTGAGTGACTCATGAGGAGGAGGAGCTGGGGCAACCCAGCCTCTCACTTCTGCTTCCATGGAGGTTTATGTTATGACTTGTATCACTGTGGGAGGATACTTATCATATTGTTGACAGTGATAAATTGCATTATCTTCAGGCTCCAGGCTGCTGATGGTGAGAGAATAATCTGTCCCAGACCCACTGCCACTGAACCTCGATGGGACCCCATCTTCCAAGTTAGATGCACCATAGATCAGGAGCTTAGGAGCTTTCCCTGGTTTCTGCTGATACCAGCTTAAATAATTACTAATGCCCTGACTTGCTTTGCAGGTGAAGGTGACTCTGTCCCCCACAGAGGCAGAGAGGGAGGATGGAGACTGAGTCATCTGGATGTCACATCTGGCACCTACGAGTGGAGACATAATAAATTCCCACATAGTTAAGCATGATATGAAAGGACTGGCCCTAAATGCCAAACAACACTAATCACAGAGTAACAAAGAAATTCCCATTTTAGGCCTCATTGCACCTGGAAGCCAGAGCAGAAGGAGTCCAAGGAGCTGAGCAGGGGCCCTCATGTCCATGCTGAGTCCTGACTGCAATGACAGATGCACAGGATGACACTGGTATATGAAGAAGTCCCCAAGGCTGTGCATTGAGTGCATGCAAATCATTGGGAACCATCTCAGCAACTTGGCAAAAGCCCACAGTTCCTAGATGTCCAATGTCAAACCACATACATGCTTCTGAAGAAGCAGGATAAAGTCCATTGAGAGAAAGAACGCTATTTTAGACAGGACCTAACTAGGGGAGAGAATGTAGTCCAGCAAAGTTATAAACATTTTCAAGAAACTGTGCCTGCCCTGATCAAATTGACCCACCAAAGGTGTTCAAATATATGCATGTTTCAAATGTCCTTATAAGTACCTAATTAAATACTGTTTTGACTGTTTTAAAATTCCCTTATACCCCAACCAATGAACCAAAAAGTGCTGTAATTTTACCCACTCTTGAATTTCCAAGGCTTATGCCACCCTGCCTGCAATTTTCCCTTTAAAATCCTCTTAACCTGAAGCTTCAAGCCATTCTTCCACACCTGCAGTGTTGGAGTGACAGATTATGGTCCGAGTTAATTTATTTATAATCAATAACCCCCAATGTGTTTGCATTGGACATTGACAATGTGGTGGTCTTCTTTGGGGGTCCTGTGACATGGGCACAAGACCTATTTTAGGATTTAAAATTATACACAACATTTCAAAATAAATTCTATTTTGTTTTGTTTTGTTTTATTCTTTTATTGATTTTTATTGAGCTCTACATTTTTTTCTGCTCCCCTCCTGGCCTCTCCTCTCCCCACTTCAATCCTCCCCCGAGGTCTGCATGCTCCCAATTTACTCAGGAGATCTTGTCTTTTTCTACTTCCCATGTAGATTAGATCTATGTAAGTCTCTAGTAGAGTCCTCATTCTTATCTAAATTCTCTGGGATTGTGGTTTGTAGGCTGGTTTTCTTTGCTTTGTGTTTAAAAACCACATATGAGTGAGTACATGTGATAATTGTCTTTCTGTGTCTGGGTTACCTCACTCAAAATATTTTCTAGCTTCATCTATTTTCCTGCAAAATTCAAGATGTCATTTTTTTTCTGCTGTGTAGTACTCCATTGTATAAATGTACCACATTTTCCTTATCCATTTTTTTGGTTGAGGGGCATTTAGGTTGTTTCTAAGTTCTGGCTATGAAAAACAATGCTGCTATGAACATAGTTGAGCAGGGGTCCTTATGGCATGATTGAGCATCCTTTGGATATATACCCAAAAGTGGTATTACTTGGTCGTGAGGAAAGTTGTTTCCTAATTTTCTGAGAAAGAACCACACTGACATCCAAAGGGGCTCTACCAGTTTGCATTCCCAACAGCAATGCATAAGTGTTCCCTTTTCCCCACAACCTCTCCAGCATAAGTTCTCATCAGTGTATTTGACCTTGGCCATGCTTTTTTTTTCTTTTCTTTTCTTTTTAATTATTTAAACTTTTTTTCCAATTTCCTACTCCCTCCCCTCCTGCTACTTCCCTCCCTCTCCCTCAACAGACTCTCCCACCCCACCCCCTCCAATACAAAGAGAGGGCCATGCACCCCGCCCTCTGTAAATTCCCAGGCCTTCACGACTACATCTAGGTTGAACAGGGAATAGGATCCCAAGAAGCCGGTACGTGCAGAAGAGACAAATCCCAGAGTCACTACCAGTGGCCCCTCAGTCTGCACCAGCTGTCAGCCTTCTTCAAAGGGGCTTGGTTGTTTCCATGCTCATTCACTCACAGGCCAGTTGGAGTTGGTGAGTTCCCATTAGTTCAAGCAAACTGTCTCAGTGGATGACCCCTTTATGGCCTTGAATTCCTTGCACATACTCTCACTTCTTCCACTCTTCGACTGGATCTTGGGAGCTCAGTCCAGTGCTCCAATGTGGGTCATTGCCTCTCTTCCCATTTGTTGTTGGATGAAGGTTCTATGGTGATATTTAAGATAATCATCAGTCTGACTATAGGGTAAGGCCAGTTCAGACACACTCTCCTCTATGGCTTAGGGTTTTAGCTGGGGTCATCCCTGTAGGTTCTTGGGCATTTTTCTAGAGCTGTGATTCTTGCTAACTTCATAATGGCTTCCTCAATCAAGATATCGTTTTCCTTGCTCTCATATCTGTCTTTCCTCCACCTCAACTATCCCATTCCTTCAAGTTCTCCTCAGCCCCTCTTCCTCCCGTTTTTTCTATACCCTTGCCCCCATGCTCTCAAATTTTTGTCTGATTCCAATTTCCAGGTGGGTCTATATATGTTTCTCTAGGATCAAGAACTATAGGCTCGATGCCCTTTGTTCATGGCTAGAATCGACTAATGAGTAAGTACATACCATATTCATTTTTTTGGGTCAGAGTTATCTCACTCGGGATAGTGTTTTCTAATTCCATCAATTTGCATACAAAATTCAAGATGTCATTATTTTTTACTGCTGAGTAGTACTCTAATGTGTAGATGTGCCACACTTTCTTTATCCATTCTTCCGTTGAGAGGCATCTAAGTTGTTTCCAGATTCTGGCTGTTACAAATAATGCTGCTATGAACATAGTTCAACAAATGTTTTTGTAGTATGATTGAGCATCTTTTGGGTATATTCCCAGGAGTGGTATTGCAGGATCCTGAGGTAGGCTGATTCCCAGTTTTCTGAGAAACCACCACACTGATTTGCAAAGTGATTGCACAAGTTTGTATTCAAACCAGCAATGGATGAGTGTTCCCCTTGCTCAAATCCTCTCCAGCATAAGCTATCATTAGTGTTTTTGATCTTAGCTATTCTGACAGGAATAAGATGGTATCTCAGAGTTGTTTTGATTTGCATTTCCCAAATAGCTAAGGAAGTTGAACATGTCTTTGAGTATCTTTTGGGCCATTTGAAATTTTTCTGTGGCGAATTATCTGTTTAGCTCAGTACACCACCTTTTAATTGGGTTATTCAGAATTTTAATGTCTAGTTTCTTGAGTTCTTTATATATGTTGGAAATCAGTCCTTTATCTGATATGGGGTTGGTGAAAACTTTTTCCCATTCAGTAGGCTGCGTTTTTGTCTTATTGACTGTGTCCTCTGCTTTACAGAACCTTCCCAGTTTCAGAAGGTCCCATTTATTTACTGTTGCTCAGTGTCTGTGCAACTGGGGTTATATTTAAGAAATGGTCTCCTGTACCCATGCATTGAAGGCTGTTTCCCACTTTCTTCTCTATCAGGTTCAGAGTGGTCAGATTTATATTGAGATCCTTAATCAATTTGGACTTGAGTTTTGTGCATGGTGACAGACATGGATCTATTTTCATTCTTCTACAGGTTGACATCCAGTTATGCCAGCACCAATTGTTGAAGATGCTTTCTTTTTGCCATTGTGTCTTTTTTGCTTCTTTGTCAAAAATCAGGTGTTCATAGGTGTGTCGATTAATATCCGGTTCTTCAATTCAATTCCATTAGTCAACATCTCTGTTTATATGCCAAGCCCAAGCTGTTTTCATTACCGTAGCTCTGTAATAGAGCTTGATGTCAGTGATGATAATGCTTCCGGCAGTTCCTTTATTATACAGGATTGTTTGGGCTATCCTGGGTTTTTGGTTTTTCCATATGAAGTTGATTATTGTTCTTTCAAGGTCTGTAAAGAATTTTGTTGGGATTTTGATGGGGATTGAATTGAATCTATAGATTACCTTTGGTAAGACTGCCATTTTTATTATGTTGATCCTTCCTATCCAAGAGCATGGGAAATCTTTCTGTTTTCTGGTATCTTCTTCAATTTCTTTCTTCAGAGACTTAAAGTTCTTATCAAATAGGTTTCCACATCCTTTGTTATTGTTACCCCCAGATATTTTATGTGATTTGTAGCTATTGTGAAAGGTGATTTTTCTCTGATTTCCCTCTCAGCTTCTTTATCCTTTGTGTATAGGAGGGCTACTGATTTTTTTTGAGTTGATCTTGTATCCTGCCACTTCACTGAAGGTATTTATCAGCTGTAGGAGTTCTCTAGTAGAGTTTTGGGGGTCACTTATATACACTATCATATCATCAGCAAATAACAAAACTTTAACTTCTTCTTTTCCAATTTGAATCCCCTTGATCTCCTTATGTTGTCTTATTGCTATTGCTAAGACTTCAAGAACTATGTTGAAGAAATATGGAGAGCATGGACAGCCTTGTCTCATTCCTGATTTTAGTGGAATAGATTTGAGTTTCTCTCCATTTACTTTGATGTTAGCTGTGGGCCTGCTGTATATTGCTTTTATTATATTTAGGTATGATCTTTGTATCCCTAATCTCTCCAAGACTTTTATCATGAAGGGGTGTTGAATTTTGTCAAATGCTCTTTCCACATCTAATGAAATGTTTTTTTCTTTCAGTTTATTTATATGATGGATTATATTGATAGATTTTTTAATGTTGAACCAGCTCTGCATCTCTGGAATGAAGTCTACTTGGTCATGTTGAACAATTTTTTTGATGTGTTCTTGAATTTGGTTTGCCAGAATTTTATTGATAATTTTTGCATTCATGTTCATGAGTGAGATTGGTCTATAATTCTCTTTCTTGGTTGAGTCTTTGTGTGGTTTTGGTATCAGCATAAGTGTAACTTCAGAAAAATCAGTTTGTTCTCTCCTTCAATGGTGAATGAAAGCTTTGCTGGGTATAGTAGTCTGGGCTTGCATCCATGGTCTCTTAGTGTCTGCAGCACATCTATCCAGGACCTTCTGGCTTTCATGGTTTCCATTGAGAAGTCAGGTGTAATTCTGACAGGTTTCCCTTTAAATGTTACTTGACCTTTTTCCTTTGCAGCTCTTAATATTCTTTCTTTCTTCTGTATGTTTTGTGTTTTAATTACTATATGGTGAGGGGATTTTTTTTTATCCAGTCTATTTGTTGTTCTGTAAGCTTCTTGTACCTTCATAGGTATATCCTTCTTTAGGTTGGGAAAGTTTTCTTCTACAATTTTGTTGAATATATTTTCTGTGCCTTTGAGCTGGAATTCTCCTTCTCTACCCCTATTGTTTTCAGGTTTGCTCTTTTCATGGTGTTCCAGATTTCCTGACTGTTTTGTGTAAGAATATGCTGAATTTAGTGTTTTCTTTGATCAATGAGTCTATTTCCTCAATAATACCTTCAGTACCTGAGATTCTTTCTTCTATCTCTTGTATTCTGTTGGTTATACTTGTCTCTGCAGTTCCTGTTCGTTTACCCAGATTTTCCATTTCCAGAGTTCCCTTGGTTTGTGTTTTCTTCATTACCTCTATTTCAGTTGTCAAGTCTTGAACTGTTTCCTTTACCTGTTTGATTGCTTTTTCTTGGTTTTCTTGGGTTTCTTTGAGGGATTTATAAATTTCTTCCAGCTTTTGTTCTTCTTATCCTCCATTTCTTTAAGGAAATTTTTCACTTCATCTTTAAAGGTCTCCATTATTTTCATAAAGTTACTACTAAAGTTGTTTTCTTCTACATCTTCTGGGTTAGGATGATCAAGTCTCCCTGTTGTGTGGCCGCTGGGTTCTGCTGTTACCATGTTGCTTTTTAGGATGTTGGAGGAATTCTTGCATTGACGCCTACCCATCTCTTCCTTCAGATGGGACAAGCAGTGTCTTAGCATCTTTATCTGATCCTTGCTGTGGGTATCTGAGTACTTCAGAGTTTTTCTTGGTCCCCCTCTCTTAGGCGTCTTCCCATCTCTTCCTCTAATGTCTACCAAGTATTGGTCGCCATGAGCTCACAGAGAAAGGTTGGGAGCAGGGTGGATTGATGGCTAGCAAGCCAGCTCCCTGCTGGCAGCTAGAAATTCCAAAGGGAACTGGGGAAGGGGCCCCTGGCTTTTCTCCCACCTGGAGGTTTTAGGGAGTGGAAGGTCTGGGGCCACAGGGCCTCTGCTAATTCACCTCTAATGTCCACCAAGTATTGGTCTCCACAGAGCTAGCAGGGAATGGCATGTTGGGGGTGGGGTGGATTGACAGCTAGCAAACCAGCTACCTGCTGGCAGCTAGGAATGCCAAAGGGACCTGGGGAGGGGGGGCCCTGGCTTTTATCCAATGTGGAGGTTTTAGGAAGTGGGCGTCTGGGGCTACAGGGCCACTGCCAACTCACCTCTAATGTCCACCAAATACTAGTCTCCACGCTGATCTTGGCCATTCTTATAGGTGTAAGATGCAATCTCAGGGATGTTTTGATTTGCATTTCTCTGACAACTTCGAATGTTGAACATTTCCTTAAGTGTCTTTCAGCCATTTTAGATTCCTCTGTTGAGAGTTCTCTGTTTAGATCTGTACTCCATGTTTTTTATTGGATTATGTATTCTTTTGATGACCAATATCTTGAGTTCTTTGTATATTTTAGAGATTAGAACTCTGATGTGGGGCTAGTGAAGGCCTTTTCCCATTCCATAGGCTATCATTTTGTCTTGTTGCCCATGTCTTTGCTTTACAGAAGCTTTTCATTTCAGAAAGTCACATTTATAAATTGTTTCTCTCAGTGTCTGTTTTGCTGCGGTTATATTTAGGAAGTGGTCTCCTGTGCCAATGTGTTAAAGTGTACTTCACACTTTCTCTTCTATGAGGTTCAGTGTAGCTGGCTTTATGTTGAGATCTTTGATTCATTTGGACTTGAGTTTTGTGCACGATGATATATATGGGTCTATTTTCATTCTTCTACATGTTGATATCCTGTTCTGCCTGCACCATTTGTTAAAATATGCTTTCTTTTTTCCATTTGATAATTTTTGCTTCTTTGTCAAAAATCAGGTATTCCAAAGAGTGTAGATTAATATCTGGGTCTTCTATTCAGTTCCATTGGTTCTCCTGTCTGTTCTTATGCCAATACCAGGTTGTTTTCGGTACATTAGTAGAGTTTGAAGTCAGGGACTGTGATGCCTCCAGAAGTTCTTTTATTGTATATTTGGTCTATCCTGGGTTTTTTTGCTTTTCCATATGAAATAGAGTACTGTTCTTTTGAGTTCTGCCAAACTCTTTTTATGAGGCCAAAATTATCCTGATACCCAAACCACAGAAAGATATTACTAAGAAAAATAATTTCAGAGCAATCTCACTCATGAATATTGATGAAAAAATACTAAATAAAATACTGGCAAATCGAAACCAAGAACACATCAGAACCATCATCCACCATGATCAAGTAGGCTTCATCCTAGAGATGCAGGGATGGTTCAATATACAAAAATCTGTCAAAGTAATCCACCATATAAACAAACTGATCCTTACTTATCTCCATGCACAAAACTCAAATCCAAATGGATTAAAGACCTCAATATTAATCCAACCACACTTAACCTGATAGAAGAGAAAGGGGGAAGTAGCCTGCAAAACATGGGCACAGGAGACCACTTCCTATATAAAACCCCAGTGGCACAGACAATAAGAGCAATAATGAATAAATGGGACCTCCTGAAACTGAGAAGCTTCTGTAAAGCAAAGGATACTGTCATTAAGACAAAAAGGCATCCTACTGAATGGGAGAAGATCTTCCCTAACCCCACATCGGACAAAGGTCTGATCTCCAAAATATACAAAGAACTCAAGAAACTAGACATTAAAATTCTAAATTACCCAATTAAAAAATGGGGTAATCAGCTGAACTGAGAATTCTCAACAGATGAAGTTCAAATGGCCAAAAGATATCTAAGGTCATGCTCAACTTCCTTAGCGATCAGGGAAATGCAAATCCAAACAACTTTGAAATACCATCTTACACCTGTCAGAATGGCTAAAATCAAATCACCAAGGATAGCCTATGCTGGAGAGGATGTGCAGAAAGGGGAACACTCATCCATTGCTGGTGGGAATGCAAACTTGTGCATCCTCTTTGGAAATCAGTGTGGCGGTTTCTCAGGAAATTGGGAATCAATCTACCTCAGGATCCAGCAATACCACTCTTGGGAATATACCGAAGAGAAGTCCAATCATACTACAAAAGCATTTGTGCAACTATGTTCATAGCAGCATTATTTGTAATAGCCAGAACCTGGAAACAACCGAGGTGCCCCTCAATGGAAGAATGGATCAAGAATGTGTGGAATATATACACATTAGAGTACTATGCAGCAGTAAAAAACAATGACATCTTGAATATTGCATGCAAATGGATGGAAATAGAAAACGCTATCCTGAGTGAGGTAACCCAAACCCCAAAAGACGATTATGGTATGTATTCACTCATTAGTGGACCCTAGCCATAAAACAAA
>PVIU01033455.1:0-12375 GCA_004026605.1 Ondatra zibethicus
AATATAAGCTAAAATAACATTTACTTTTCTTTTACTGTAGGGAAACCAAATTCAAAGCCCCTTACACATAAAATTATTGCATATTGGTATCATGTTTATGTTATAGTCAAAGAAACCGAGATACTGGTAAACATATAGCTAATTCACAGGAAACCTGGAGTTTGAACATATCCTTATACTGAATATTCATTCTTATCCATCATATTCTATGGCAGTGGTTTTCAGTCTTCCTAATGGTCTGACTCTTTAACACAGATCCTTAAGTTGTGGTGACCCCCAACCATAAATGTTTTTCATTGCTACTTCATAAATGTAATTTTGCTACTTTTCTGAATCATAATGTAAAATCTGATATGCAGGATATCTCATATGCGACACCAAAGGGTTGAGCTCCACTGTTCCATGCCATCTTATCTATTCTAGACTTCCATGTCCTGAACATAACAACCAGAATCCTGACTTTAGAGTCATGAGGATAGGAAACTGTGTTCATTGAACCAACAAACTCTTGAGTGATCAACACCTTAGGTAAAAAGACACTAATGGAAGTTAGCCCTGTGTCCTCACTATAGTTTCTAAGTATATGATGAAACAATTATATACTGATTAGTTTTTTAAATTTAAGTCACCACAAAATCAGATTTCTTTCCCAGTAAGAACATTTTGTACAATTTTTTTAAAGATACTTATAATGCTGCATAAAATTTCCCTCTGGGTGTTAATAGTAAATACACTGGAGCACACAAAGGTGATCACTCAACTTTTTGGTTCAGGGTAGAAATGATTTTAATATTGTTTTTTTTATCCTGACTTCAAGGAAAATATTTGATCTGTGTGAACACAATATTGCCTTGATATTTAACATCTGAACTATTTTGAATCAAATTTAATTGCTACTCAAATAAAGTTACATACAGAATGTTACAATATGGAAGTGTATTTTGCAGTCAAAGAAAAACTGAAAGCTAAGTGTGTGGAAATCAAGTGGGAACATATTCTCTTTTACATTCCTGCATTTGAGTGGGAAAATCAATGGTTTTAATATGAATTTTCTTAATGCTAATGAGAAAGGGACAACAGCAGCAGAAAGACATTGGATAATAAAAAAAGTCTGCCAAATTAAATCAATCGGTTTACTTCAAGGATGTGCTGACCTCGCAATGGAAGCCAGGAGATGTGCTGCATTGGGGAAGGGGTTTTGCTCTTGTTTCCATAGGAGAAGAGAAATTGTGGATACCATCAAAATTAATAAAGGTTCAGTTTGAAGAGGAAAAACCTCTTGGAAAGGAAAAATGACAGCTCATCCACAATGATGATAATCATATAGGTGGTAAGAAAAACATATAGGATGGGGGCAGGGTTCTGTTCGCCCCCATGACAGCTGGAAGTAATTCTAGAGGACGACATCCTCTCTCCCAGCAAAGTTTGTCCTTAGGCTTAGGGACATCATTTAGGGATTGATTATAGTTGGTATACAGTGGATGGTTGGGGGAGGAATTTTATAAGCTCAGGGATCTTACAAAAGGGGAGGGGGAATTGGATGATGGGATAATAGATTGGTATTTGTGAGTTATTGTTTATGCACAATTACATTGGTATAGATTCTTATATGTTGATACAAAGTTAAATTATATTAAATATTGTATGCTTGAAGATTAGATAGTTGTAGTTACCTTCTTCATGATTTAGCCAAGCTTAATTTCAGTGCAAGATTTAGACTCCTTGAAATAGAATGTTTAGTAAAACTTTTGTTATGTGTTCTTTGCTTAATATTGTTTATATTGTTTGTAATTTTATATTTGGTATCTGTTCCTATTGTATATAGTTGTCTTGTGTTTGGATCGATGTTGTTTAGACAAAAGGGGGAGATGATGGGGAAGCTCTGTTAACCAATCACGCCTAGTCAAGGCGTGGCTACCTGGAACCCAGGAAGAAAACTGGAACAGATCAGTTGCCCACTCTCTCTGCACTATTCCCGCCAGACACAGAGAAAGTCAGACTCCCCATTCTTGTGGCGTGAGTTTCCCATTATAACCATTAAAAATATAATTGTTATCCTTAAGCTGACCTGGTTATTTCCCATATTGAGCTAATTCGCAACAAGAATAGAGAAGTCTGAAGAGATTAGGGAGGGGAGGCAAATACATTGCACAGTAAGAAAACTATAGAAACAACTTAGTATATAGTTAAATATTTGCTTAACAAGTCAAGTGACAGTAGTGCCAATAATGAGGATTAAGCAATCTAGAATCTAGATATTGATGCACATGTAGAACCCGGCCCAAATACTACTCAAATCAAGCATATCTGCAGCTATTTCTCACTCCAGCCCAGAGCTGATTCTCCATGCAGGCCCCATAGTAATACACTCCAAGTTTTCAGGGACTAACAGTGGTCTAATCCATAGGATAGATACATATTAATTAAATGAGTCCCTTTCCCATTTCTTCCCTAACAATAAGGCCATATATGTTTACCTTGGTATGTGAGATCTCTATCATTTTTTTTCTTGCTGCCAGTAGTAAGAGACAAATACAGAGCATGAGCTATTCATCACCAGCATGGCCCAGAGCCTCTCTGTTGGAGGAAGCCACTTGTTTGTTCCTGGCCACTTAGTCCTAAAATAATCACACAGAAACTGGATTAATAAAATCACTGCTTGGCCCATTAGCTCTAGCTTCTTATTGGCTAACTCTTACATATTAATTTAACCTATTTCTAGTAATCTGTGTATTGCCACGTGGCTGTGGCTTACCGGGTAAGGTTCCAGCATCTGTGTCCGGTGGGGGCTCCATGACTTCTATCTGACTCCACCCTTTCCTCCCAGCATTCAGCTTAGGTTTTCCTACCTACCTCTATTCCCTGCACAGGCCCAAGTCAGTTTTTTTTTTTATTAACCAGTGGTATTCACAGCATACAGTGGGAAACCCCCCATCACCTCTCTTCTTCTGAAACCTGCCAGTAGAGGCCTCTACTCCACAGCTTTTGCCTGAACATTCCTTAGGGAACCCACAATACTGCTGGATTTATGTCTCTTTAAAACATTAATGACTCTTCCAACAAATCCCTTGCACAAAAGGACAATCTGACTTGGTGTTTCCCTTAAACCCTAAATCTGAAGCCTTTCATCATATGCCTATAACTCTAGCACTTGTGAGGTACAAACAGGAGGTATAGAGTCTCAATGCTAGTCTCACCTATATAGTGAATTCAAGGTCAACCTACATTATATAAAACACACCTCAACAAATTAAAATAAATAAAACCTAAATACATACAATTTTAAAAATGAAGAGAAAGTAACCTTGAGCATGTAAGGAAAGAGTTATCTAGGAATGACTCATCACCAGGAAAAAAATGACTCCCATGTTTCTCAATGAAATCTTACAGAAGAAGTAACAACATTATTCTTGTGAAAGGAGATTCAAAATGCAATAAATGAAACAAGATGCCAAAAGGTAAACAGATACATAAGAAAGGAAACCTAGCATAGAGAGGTAAGGTTGTACGCACAGAGAAGGTAAGCTAGAGCGAGCTAGAGATGCAGACTGGCATGGTCAACAGACTCTCATAGGGGTCTGTTGTAGTCTTCTTGTAGAATGAGCACTAACAAGCTAAATAATGTCATAGTCAAGAGTGTAAGATTCATCGTCAAGATTCATGGGGAGGATGAGTAATTTGTGAGTTTGTAAGAAATCTAATAATATAACTATGGATATTTTTATAAACTGTAAAACATAAAGTCCTATTTAGAATATGAGAAAATAATTTTCTTTTCTAATTTTTTTGTTTACTCTTCTCTCATATATTATACTTTGACTGCACGGAGGATGGGAAGAAAGGAGGAGAAACTGCAGTCCACACTCTTGACTATGACGTTATTTAGAAAAAGACAGGCCTCGTAAGGATATCAAGCAAATGTGGCCTATCAAGTCTCAATAAAATTTGGCAATACGCCTCATATTAAGGCAGGATAAGGCAACCCGGTAGAAGGAAAATGGTTCCAGAAGAAGGCAAAAGAGGTAGCGACACCCCTACTTTCACTGTTAGGAGTCCCACAAGAATATCAAGATGCACAGCCATAACATATGTCCAGAGATCAAACACATATAGCTCTCTGATAGTTGGTTAAGTCTTTGTGAGGCCCTATCAGCTCATGTTAGTGGATTCTGTCAGTTTTCTTGTGGTGCCCTTCATCCCTCTGGCTCCTACAGTTCTTCCTCCCCATCTTCCTCAGGAGTCCACATGCTCTGCCTACTGTTTGGCTATGAGCCTCTGCATCTGTTTCCATTGGTTTCTGGATGAAGCCTTTCTGATGATGGTTATGTTAGATTATGATGATTATGAGTATAGCAGACTTTCATTAAGAATCATTTCATTGACTTGTTTTTTTAGGCCTGTTTGGTTCTATCCTAGGTCCCTGAGCTATCCGGCCTCTGGTTCCCGGTTCTCTAGGCAGTGTCAGTGGTGGGCTCCCCCTTGTGGCATGGGTCTCAAGCTGGACAAGTCATTGGATGGCCATGCCCACAATTTCTGTGCCACCTTTACCCTAGCACATCTCATAGGCAAGACAAATTGCAGGTTGAAGGTTTTATTGCTGGGTTGGTGTCCTAATCCCTCCCCTGGAAGACTTGCTTTGTTACAGAAGGGGGACAGTTTTGACTGTATATGCCCCAACTAGGAGTCTTAGCTAGGGTTACCAAAGATTCCTGGGAGTTTTCATTTCACTAGGTCCTCGAGATGCCCCAATTCCATTTGTCTCTCCCATTACTTTCTCCTTCCATGCTCCTCCCACATGATACCTCTTTTTCTGTCCCCACCTGCCCCCAGTCCACCCATGAAATCTGTTATATTTCCTCTTCCAAGGGAGACTCATGTATCCAGCCTTGAGTTCTCCTTGTTACTTAGCCTCTCTGGGTCTGTGGCTTGCAGCATGTTTATCCTTTACTTTACAGCTAATATCCACTTATAAATGAGAAAATGCCATGTTTGTCTTTCTGGGTCTGGGTTACCTGACTCAGGATGATTTTTTTTTTCTAGTTCCATTCCTTTGCTCACAAATTTCATGATGTCATTGTCTTTAATGGCTGAGTAATACTCCTTGTATTAATGTACCACTCTTTGTTTATCTATTCTTCAGTTGAGGGACATTTATGCTGGAAAAAGAATTGTCTTAACCACAAGACTTGTGTATGTCTGACTACTTTTATCTTCTAAAAGTAGTGTGAAAATGTGAGGGCAATTACAGTCAATCAGGGAGAGACCTGTGGTGTGTGCAAATCCACACCTAAAGAGACTAGATACTCATAGGGTAATACAAATTTCTAATTGCTGTTCATGGAAGTGGGGAATCAGGGAGAGACCTGTGGTGTGTGCAAATCCACACCTAAAGAGACTAGATACTCATAGGGTAATACAAATTTCTAATTGCTGTTCATGGAAGTGGGGTTGAGGCATATGATTTTTAGGAATTAAAATGTCTACATCCAATGATGTACTTCCACTGAGGGAAAAATGAGAAGGGTCAATAAAGTGTTTCTGTATTTGAACTTTCGTAAAGCACTTATAATTATTTCCAGACCATGTTTAGTTTTCTATATATCCTTCTTCCTACATGAACACATCATCAATCAGTCAAACATCTTTTTCTTGGTATTAGCCAAAGCTATCATATGCATTTTACTCCAATATTCACAGTGAATTGGATATTTCCATAAACATATGCCAGAAATATATTGCAGGTAACTTAAAATTTTTCAAATGTTATTTGGTGTGCTTTCAAAGGAAGGAATGCCTCTTGATCAAGAGTAATTTTTCAAAGCTCTAAAGTTTCTCACACTCTCAGGTACAAAGGAAATGCCAGCAGCACCATATCCTCTGAGCAGAAGGAAGAAGCCTAAACTCCAACTACATGCAATTTCGAAACATTTAGATCGTGTGCTTCTCTGATTGTTTTAAAATTAAATGAAATACTTCATTTGATTATTCATTTCATCACAATTGCCTGTGTAAAGTTTAAGTTCTCCAAGGCTATTTGAAATATAACGTGAAAGGCAAGTTTGCCAAAGATTTCAACATTCTTAATGTTTATTATGAAAGTTTAACACTGGGAAAAGGATTTTCAGGACAAGTGTCTCTTCACTGTTAAATCAGCCAGCTGCTTACATTATGCTAATGAAGACATCATCAGTTCTGTAAAATGAACACTGGGCATCATTTTACAATAAACAGAAACAAAATCCATCAATTTTTGTATTCTTCAGATGGTATCCTGTCAGCAAAAAGAGCAAGAAATAAGAAGAGCAAAGGTAAGAAATTTGTGATTTTTAAACTGTCTTATTTGGGCTGCTGTTTGGGAGCTCACTGGTAAGGTTGGCTGATGCAGGATTTCAAAGGCAATTAGGGTGAATCGGGCTGCAGAATGTCCCTAAGGGCTAGTTTGAAGGTACCTGTGCAAGATGCTCTTTTTTTAATTTTCTTCCTGCTAACCATGCTTGCTGCCACATCCAGCAGCCGCTTTATTTTTGACAATTCGTCACTCCTGAAAAATGTTTGCAAGCAGTTTGGATAATTTCCAATTCATTCTTGCAGGAAATGAGGATTTGTTCCCTCACTGGGGATACCTGCTGCTAGGTTTATTCACTAATAAGCATGATAAATGTTTTAGCCTTTGATCAGTGCTAATTTAACAAGTAAGCTCCTAAAAAAAAAAAAAGTCTTTGAGGCTCAGGGGCTCAAGACGGCACACGAGTTGGAAATATGATTGATTGCGTTGCTGTGAGAAATTTCCATAAAAAACTTTTTATCACACTGCTCTGTTCTGAACAATTAAATAAAAAATGAAAGATAGTTACCCTCCAAAGAAGGACAGAGGCAGCTCAGCAAACTTTACAAGACATCATTTTTTTTAAAGTGGCTCAGATAATTTTCTAAGGAAATAGTGTTCTTTCTTATCAGTTTTGCCCCATTTTTCTTAATATTTTGACTTTTTAAAAAATCTACCTTTATTTACCATCTTCAGACATCAGTCTTTCTCTCTTTTTACCAAACCTCTAAGTAATATTTCAATAAACTTTAGTGTGGAGTGCATTATGAAAACAGAACAAAGCAAGGAGGAAAGAAATGGATGCCTTGAGTTTGGAATCTACGAGCCCAGAAGAGATTCTGGTATAATTTAATGCTGAAATAATGGAAATTCTTGCCACCTGCTCATTGAGGAATGGTCCACATAGCCATTAGTGACCACTAAAGTAGACAGAAAAAGTGAGGGGACACAAAAGTGACAGGTCTCTTGGCTCCATATCAAGTTCTGAAACTTGAACAGGTAACTACAGAGATTTTTGCCCATGTTAAAAATAGATCAAGTTTACAGTTTATCATGAAGTGATGCCGAGACTGTGTATTTTAGGTGAGTTCTCAGTGAACTGAATTTTGTGTTATAAATTGTACACCCAGTGCACTTTTCAAAAATATGTAGTTGTTGAAAAATGAAAGATACAAATGTAAATGTGTCATTAAGGCCACATGATATTCATTCTGAAAGATCAAAACGTATATGGATATAATTATGGTGATTATCTATAAGTTTATCTTTCTGATATTTGGTTTTTATTTTACACTACTAGGTGAAAAGTGCAACTTTTGTTTAACTTATTGTTACATATAACTTTTTACTATTATCCTTTAAAAACTATGCAAAATATTTTCATCATATTCTTTCCCTTCCCCTAATTCTTCCCACATTTGTCTCACTTCCCAAGATATCCAACTTCGTGTTTGTTTTCTCGCTCAAAGAAGTATTCATAAAAAACTAAGTGAATACTAGAAAATTGTGTGACGTTAAATGAATGTAGAGCTCTGTGAACTCCATGTTTCAGAATAGGAGAGAAGGTAGACTGATGTGGGATTCCCTTCTGTATACTGTGAAAACCATTGGTTAATAAAGAAACTGTCTTGGCCTGTGATAGGGCAAAAGAATAGAGTTAGGTGGGGAAAACTAAAATGAATGATGGGAGAAGGAAGGAATAGTTTAGAGAAGCCATGGAGCTGCTGTTGAAGATAGACGCACTGAAATTTTGCTGGTAGGCCACTACCTTGTGGTGATGCACTGATTAATGGAGATGGGTTAAATTAAGATATAAGAGTTATCCAATAAGAAGCTAGAGCTAATGGGCCAAGCAGTTATTTAAATAATATAGTTTCTTTGTGATTATTTTGGATCTAAGCTGCCAGGAAACAAATTGAAGCCCTCCTTACAACAGGAGACAGAAGGGAAAAAGTTGCAAAGGGTGATCTTTCATATATGCCTTTCAGAAGAATGGCAGCATTTAGCACTGGTTAAATGTTTTGTCTTATAATAAAGCATATTAAGCATTAAATTTAATGATTATTGTGAAGTGTGAGTAGAAACTGATTAACTCTTAAAAGAGAGGAAATTCTCAAAATATATCTTAGTTTCTTCATTGAAATGGCAATACTTAAATTTTATTCCATAATGTTAAGGTGGAAAACTGTGATGGTAAAATTTTATAAAAAGCTCAAAATATATGGTAATACCCTCATACTTGTCATTTCTATATGTGATGGTCAATATGGCATGTGGAAGAATAGTCCAGGATCATAGTAGAGCGTTTGAATCACATTATAAAATTTGAAATGTTTTGGAAATTGAAATATACATTTTGAAGTAAAATGTGTAGCCTAGAAATATTGTATAATTAATGATTACAAAGATGATCAATTTGCAAACATAGTTAAATATCCTTATTCTCACATACATTATAGACATCTGAGAAAATTTGGTTCATATAAGCATTTTGTCTGTGCAGAATGCATGGTATGGTTCAAAAATGGCTAAAAACCTTACAGGTACAGATCTGGACAAGTTCAAGGAAAAAATACCAGGAACATGTAAAAATTCTAGCTTTAAATCGCTACCTTGATTTCTTGTGTCTTTAAAGTATCTGTGAAACTGCTTGATCAGCTTTCCTCCTTGCTTTCTTTTTGACAAAATCTATCAAATGAAGTATATTCATATAAAAAGGTATTGCTTGAGAGTAAACTGTCAGTGTTGCTATGCAAAACGTTCTCATTAAGAAAACAAATCAAAAATAAACAGTGCATTGAACTGAGATTCAGGGACGCAGAGTAAACCTAGCCTGTTAGCACTATCTCTGAAGATACATCACCTTACCTCCTTGCCTTGGTCTCCAAATCTGTGTATTCAAGCCTCAGAGAAGGACTTTGCACTACTTAGGTTTTGTCATATGGCACATAGTAGAGACACCTGGGAAAAGAAAACCTTTGAGAAATTGCCTTCCCTCGATTGTGGTGTACAGCATTTTCTTTATCACTGATTAATGGAGGAGAGCCTAGCCCTCTATGAGCAATGACAACCTGATCACCTGGGCAGTGTAATGAACGTAGATTGGCAATTCCTAGAAAGCAATACAGAAAACAGAGTTCCTTTATGGTCTATGCTTCAGTTCCTACCTCCAGTTTCCTTTCTTGAATTCCTATATTGGCTTCGCTTGATGAGGCACTGTAATTCATAAGCTGAAGTAAGGATTTTCATACCCAAGTTGATTTTAATCAGTGTCTTACTTATCTCAACAATAAAGAAGCAAACTAGAACAGTAATTCATTTCAAAGAGTATTCTTCTATTATGGACCTGACCATGTGGCTCTTGGGTCTCAGAATGTCTTGTGGAGGAAATATGAAGAATTTTGAAGCTCTGTACTTCTCTACTGAGTGCTCAGAGTTTACTGGGTTGTTGTGGGAACTAAGAAGACAATACAGATAGCAATGCTGTTTATGGAAGCCTGGATTGTGAAGCTTCAGAAGGAAGCAGAGACTCTAACAAGATTACTCATGTGGTATCTTTCTAAGACTGTTTGGAAATGACGTATTTATTATACTGGTCAATTGATTAATCTAAATTGAATATAAGAAGCAGCTGTGATTTGTAAGAGGCTAGCATCATCAAGGCAAAATATTCTGGGAAGTACGTTTCATGGTCAATACATACAAGACATAGTCCAGAAAAAATCAAGGCTGCATCTCAAAGTGGTAGTGAACTTGGTAGCGTGAAAGAGTCTCCCATATAGCACTGAGTTGGGCAACATCAAAATGGTTGGATTTTAGGGGCTGTAGAGAGCAGCTGAGGCTTGGCACTGAGCTAGAAAAGTCATTGTTAAAGATGTCAACTTTGATCAAAGTAAGGCTCGAGAGTTGTAGAGATGTCAAGACCATGGTATGACAGCCTACAACAGCAGCAGCTATGAAGAGCAAACACGAGCCTACAAGAAAAACTGTGTGTCTTACAAATGGCAGAGCCACAGAAGTGAAGCTGTCCAAGCCCATTGGAATTCATGGTTGAGTCATAGATATCAAACACAGATAGATTTAAGTTGTTGGATTTTGGTTTTCTTTTTATTTGATCTGTTTGTAAAACTATGCCTTGTTCTTCTCTCTTAGAGAAAGTGTTTAATTTTTTTTTAATTTTACAGGAATACCCAGTTAAAAGACTTTGGAATTTTAAAGAGATTTTAGACTTGGAAGCTTTGAAATACATAAAGACAGTGTGACACCTTAAAAAATAGAGTTTTAAAAATTATTTTTAATTAAATATTATATTACCGCCTTTCCCCCACTAACCTCTCTCAAATCCATGACCTTTCTTTCTTTACTATTATCACTCCATATACATGTAGGTGAGCAGGTCTGGGAAAGAAATCCAGCAAGCAGAGCTTCTTTATGGTCTATGCTTCACATCTTGCACCAAGGTTTCTGTTTGGCTTGCTTGGTGATTGATTGTATCCTCTAAGTGTGTTGAAGTAAAATCCCCAAGTTGTTTTGGCCAATGTTTTAACACAAAAACAAAGAAGCAAACAGAGACAGAATTTATCTGCTATTACACATTGTTTTATAGTAAAACAGTATGAATACTAGACACAATGCCCTATTCTTCATAATGGAAAAACTATTCTACTATAGATCCTGATAGCTGTTTATAAAAATATTCTTATCTTTAAACTGGAACTTAAAAAGTGAAGTCATTTACAGAACATTATTGGGACCATCAAATATATAAAATCATGCCACTTTGCCTATTTAGGGAAAGTTATGTTGTGGGGCTACACTTTCCAAATAGATGAGGTCTTATAATTTAATTCTCTGAGGTGCGTTGTCATCAAATTAATTTAAAATATATTTTATGAAGCTGAACAACTTATGAAAACTTGTTTTTTACTTGAATTTGGTAAGACAATGGCAAGTTAAAGGCAAATACGTAAATACATAAATATACTACTATTTATCAACAATTAGATACATAAACCCCAACAATTTGGACTGACACTATGTACCATAGATGTGAATCTATATATTCAACAGTTGGTTACAAACATTACAAAAAGACAGTAAATGCAAGCAACGCAATATAATGAGATTTTACATAACTGTTAGGTTGTGCTCTATTTGGTATTAGTAGTTTAATAATTTTGCTGAGAAATAAAGAAGGCTATACCTAAGTCATGTGAAAATACAGCAATTTTTAAAAAGTCTTTGATGCAGCACACAGTGTCTTGGAATCAGGGAATTCAGTATCAAAGATACTGAATGATGACTAAACTCTGTGGGAAAGATAGGGCCATTCACAGACACTGCAGTTGTGAATGCAAAATAACACAATCATTATTGGTTTCCACTGGACATTTTCTGAATAACAAATGTACATTTTCTGATCAAGTAATCCTTGGGTGAATTTCAATGTCAACACATGAAGTACACAAAGAACTAAGTGAAGCAAGAGTGATTGCTACTGTGTCCTTTAGAAAGTAGCCATCATAAGATAATGATGGATTAATCAATTCCTCATGTATGTGTTGACAGAACACTCTGTTGGGGCAGAAGAGAATGAGGTGCATTCTTACACAGTAGGGTATGCTTATTAGTAGTAATTAACACAACCAGGCATCGTGAAACATACCTTTAATCCTAGCATTCTGCTTAGAACGAGAGGCATCCAAATCCCTGAGTTCAGGGATAGTTTGTACTATTTAAGGAGTTCTGGCCATCAGGACTACTTAGTAAAACCCTGTCTCAAAGTTAAACACCATGATAATATTAGAAAAGAAATGGATGAACAGATAATTCACCAATTTTGAACTTGATTTTATTTTTATTTTTAATTACATTGTTTTGTTTTATTTTTTCCATTCAAAAACATAATTAAAGAAATAAAATTTTTACATTTCTTCCCCTTCTCCCGGTCCCCTCCTGCTACCCCCCAACCCCTCCTCCCTCCCCCTTCTTCCTTGAAAGAGGGCATGGTGCCCTGGCCTGTTGGAAGTCCAAGGCCCACCCCCCCCTCC
>PVIU01033456.1:0-12374 GCA_004026605.1 Ondatra zibethicus
CTCTCTCTCTCTCTCTCTCTCTCTCTCTCTCTCTCTCTCTCTCTCTCTCTCTCTCTCTCAGGGGGAAGCCTGCCTGCAGCTTAAGTAGCCTCTGGGTAGCCAACCTCTGCACGCCACATGGGCACTGCAGATAGGTCCAGGTACGCGGAAGCAAGCCAGATCTTTAGCCTTAGCCAAATATGGAGTTGTTTACCGGGAAGGCGGAGGGCGGAAGCACGCAGCTCTCTACAGTTCTCACCAGAAGTCCAAATAGGAACCTCAGAAAAGCCCTACCAAATATCAGATACTATCTGCAATTACACCAGACAGTAATCTTGGAACTTAATTATCATTTTACTTTCACAGGATCCCATAGAAAGAACATCGCCCCCATGACAGCTGGAAGTAATTCTAGAAGACCTTGTCCCTTCTCCCAACAAAGTTTGTCCTCAGGGTTTGGGACATCATTTAGGGGATGATTATCATTGGTAAAGGGTTGGTGTTGGTGGGAAATTATGTAGGCTCGGGGATATCTCTGAAAAAAAATGTAGGTAGAAATTGGATGGGATAATAGATTAGTGTGAGCTTACTCACACTAATAATAATAGTGGGTAATAGAGTGAATAATTGTGAGCTATTATTTATAGGCAACTTACATTGGTATAGATTCTTATATATTGATACAAACTTAAATTGTATTGAACATGTTTCTATTTTCACCCACAATATTTGTATACCTAGGCAAAATTATTTTCTCATACTGTATGCATGCACGCTTCTACCTCTGCTTAAAACATTTTTGTATATTGATACAATTTTAGGATATATTTATCATATTGAAATGTACATTTCCAGCTCTGATCAAGTTTACATTTTGAAATCATTGTCCTCATTTGTTGCACAGTTGTATAATGTATAATATTCTAATATGAAGTCTTAGTCTTTAAGTTATATGTATTAAGAACTATAGATCAATAGTCATTTATGTTTGTCATACTTACAGTTAGACTAATCAGGTTCTTTAGATACACAGAGATTGTATTCTGTATAGATAGGCAATCTTCATCCACTTCAAAGATCTGTAGAGTATGGCATTTAAATAATTGAGGGTTCTGTTGACATGAGACATGATTGCTCTTGGTAGCACTGATCTATTCTGGAGAAAATGTTGAGCCTGGACGATACTCCAGTCAGAATTTGTTTTTGTTTTGGCATGATTGGTCTTTGGACAAGGAACTGCCCATGTCTCAAGCACTGACAAGGTACATAGTATCTGGAAATGGATAAACAGGACACAGGAGAAAGACTATCAAATCTTGCCAAGACAAGGTAAGACAGTTTTGAAAACTTTCCTGCCTCTGAAAATGGTCTGTCAGTGATGCTAGGCCTTAGCCAAAGTTGGCTGCTTCAACGTTGCAAATGAGACTTTGGGTGATTGCCCAGTTAGCCAGTTATCTCTGTCATTTGTTTACATTTTTGGAATTTGCTTAATTGCACTTCCTGCCTACTCAAATAATATTATTTACCTTCTCGGGTCTTCGATGGGGTTGAAGAGTAGATAGTTACAGTTAGTTTCCTCTTATGACTTGACCAAGTTATTTATTATACAAGACTTAAACTCATTAGGATAGGATAATTATTGAAACATTTATCACATGTTTCTTGCTTTATATAATTTTTCTTATTGTATATAATTTTGTATTAGGCTTAGAACTCTCTTATTTAAACAAAAGGGTGAGGTGTTGTAGAAATTCCTACTGCCAGTAGCCTTTAAGTTACCAGCCCACTTGGGCATGGCCTCTTATACTATTTATGCAGATGTAAGAACACCTCTGCGGGATTAGGTTGCTGTTCTCCATTCCAGCAGTGGACTGTGCTTCATGAGTTTATCCCTAAATAAATAACCTTATATTATTCTCAATTCTGAGACAGTGTGGGATTTCTTTGAAGCATACTTTTTCAGTATGCAGAGAAAAGAAAAGAAAGAAAGCAGAGTGAGCAAGTCATTGAAAGCAAACCAACGAGCTTCACACAGTGGCTTCTGCATCAGTCCCTAGCTCCAGGTTTATACCGTGCAGTTTCCTACCATGTTTGAGTTCCTGTTCTGACACTCTCTAATAATGGACTTGGATCTAGAAGTATAAGCCAAATAAATCTTTCCTCCCCCCTATAAAAACAAAACCCTAAATTATATTTGTATGGATTAATAAGAACCATTTATATAATATAAGGAAATAAACAATTTCCAATAGTAGATGGCACTACTCTTTAAAAATTTAACCAAACAAGCATATAACCTAATGAAGAAAAATATGTATAAATGTTATAAAGGACATTCATGAATGCTAATTAGAAAGATATTATATCATGTTAATTCTTATCAAATATACAATAAATTGCACCAAAACTTCTATTATTTTCATAGGTTTGTTTTTTTAAAAAATTCATTGTATGACTCAATTTAATTACCACTATGTTTCAAGGTAAGTTACAACTTTACATGATGTAACTGTCACCTTGTACATTACTTAGTTTTCTAATTAGGTGTGAATAAACTAAATGTATTGTATCTCCTGAGGCCAGCATTATGAATAAAGCGTTTTAGTAAGAAAAAATACATTCTGTGGCAAATTTTGCAAAGAAACATTAAACCTATTCTCTACATTTACAGTTGATAAAATTGCAATGATTTTTTTTTCACTTAATGAAACAGGAAGTAAAGTGTTACAGAAATGCTGTTGTAGAGGAGTCTGGTTAGCGAAACCTAGATAAAAGCTTATCTTATAGCAGACATTTTAGGGAGAATAAATCATGAGGTGATTCTGTTTCTGCAGCTGTCTCAAGGAGACACTAAAACAAAGAAGGGAAATCCGTAGGCTCCTGGCACATCAGTGTTAAAATAAGATACACCAATGGCTCTCCAGCGTAGCTGTACTCTTAAATATCAACATAACTACACATCTTTAAGCATAAAACAACTTTAAAATTAAACCTTTTGTGGGTTTTTTTTTGTATTATAATCATCAATTGGCCCTTCCTAAGCAAGAAACAAGTGGCTAAAGTCAATTGATCTGACTCTTTAGAGCCCGTTGCATATGGAGGGATACCTTGCTCAGCCTAGCTAGTGGCGTGGGGCTTGCTTCTCTCAAGTGATGTTATATACTTTGTTGATTCCCCATGAGAAACCTCACCCTCTCTGAAGAGTGGATGGGGGGGATGGAGAATGTGGGAGGAATGGAGAGAGAGGGAACTGGAATTGGTATGTAAAATAAGATTGTATTATTTTTAAAAAAAAAAGAGAGAGAGAAAAAAAATGTTAGAGGTGTCAGATTTCTATACTAAAGTACTCAAATATTTTGGAGCTGTAATTTAGAGTAATAGTGTGCTTTTAAGTGTCCTCCATACAATATTCTGGGTTCCAAACCAATTCTACTGATTAATTTTGTAACATATCCTAAATTGCTAAATTACTCATCATCTTTCTTCATAACAAAGGACACTGAAGCTCAGACACTTGCGTGGGGCCATCTGTCTGGTGACTGTGACAAAGCACACAAGATACTCAACTACGGCACAGAATCACATTTATTAGCCAGGAAGCTGAACCACGAAAGGCGTCAAACCCTTTAATTTCTCTACAGTCTCCAGGCAATCTTCCTGCCTCTTAGTCGTTCATATTCAGAAACACTGTCCTGAGAGGAGACACAGTTCTATGATCACATGGTTATACTATAAAAGAACTATTTCTTCCTGAAATCCCAAGGCATATAATTTCAGAGAAATGTCTATGTGTTGACTGAATTGGTATTGTATGGGTGCTGAGCACACTCTTACAAAATATTGTTAAATCCTTTAAGCTCATCTTTAAGTACTACAGAGAAGATGCTGAAGCAGTGGAAAATAGGATGCTAGTGAGCATTTGAACAGTTTTCACATCTTTGTTATCCCAAATACTTGCATTGCTTCATCCTTATCTACTAGCAACTCAATTTTGATATCATTTTAAAGAAGTTTGAAATTATATTCTCTACCAAAAAAAATTAAATGAGGCCAACCAGCAGTGTGTCCTTTTCAACTCTGCTCTATTTGTAGTTCCAGAATTCTGTCCACCACTCACAGAACAAGACATTAAATCTATCACTGCGCAGCCTGTTTTACTGCACAGTTGAGTGATCCCAAGCAGCTTAACCTGCTTAGTCATGGTTCTCCTTGCAAATAAATGTCTACTGAAAACTGTACAAACTACAAAACTCTTTTCCTTGGAAATGGGTGGCAGTTAATTAATATAACTTCTCAAAGATGGCAATTACCTAATTCTCCAAAAAGGCATCCTGTTTTTGGTAGGCATTACATTTAAGATATTACAATCATGTACAATGAAATACCAGTTGCAAAATTTCTTATTTCTTTAACCAGTGATGGCAAGTCAATTACAGTTTATAACTTTTATTAATGACATGCACAGCTTAATTCATGTCTATTTCTAATTTGGCCAGATGTATACTTATCAATATGAGAGAAATCAATCCAATGGATTTGATCTGCTCTTCATATGAACTTTGAGACTGAAATAAAAAAAAAAAAACAAAAGGTCACAATGAACCAGACTCAGACAAAAGTAGTCCTATTACATTTATTTTTTAATTTTTTACTATTTCCTGTAGCATTGTGACATTGATGAGCACTTCATAAAGTTTCAGAACTTTAGGACCACCTGAGAACTTAGAAATAGTCTGTATCATTAATTTAGTGATGATGATTAAAATGGTTGCACTGTGGATCAAATCCAGAGGGCCACACATGCTAAGCAAGTGACTACCAGTCTCTCAGCTAGTTCTACAATCCAATACCTAAACAAGGAAACAAACATCAAGATGGTCAAAGTTAGGTCAGAGAGTCGGTATCATTGTTCAATGTGTTCCAGGGAAATTTTGAGTTTTTATTAATGCTTCTTATATCTTAGATACAAAATTTTATGATACAAATTAATTTTCTTAGTATGAGGAAAGATAAATCACTGTGTTCCAAGCTTTTAGCTTTAATTGTTAAAAAAAAGGATTTGAAATCTCAGCCCCAGATTCTGAACTGGAAATGCCTTCATGATACCATACTAAATCTGTCTCTCCTTCCCCCTCTCTTCTCTTCTCATGCTCTCACTTTCCTCTCTGAAATGTGCTTTCATTTGTAAGAAAGATATTGCTTAGTTCAGGAAAAAAAAGGCTCATGTATGGAGATTGGTGACGGCTGATGGAAATCAGAGAACTCAGCATGGTAATTTCTCTAATTAGCGATATCCTTTCAAGGCTATAGCTGCCTGTAATTTTAAAGAGCTTTTCATACATGGTAAACTACTCATGTACATATATGATCTTAATTTGGGTAGTTAGATTTAGCAAAGAAACAATAGTTAAAATTGAACTTTAGATATAAAAAAATTATTTTTCATATTTAATTATGCTCTAAATACTAAGACATAAATACAAATGTGTATGTATAATTTTAAAATTAGTATTTTTAAGATAGATTTTAATTATTTGCAAATTTCATACAATTCATTTTAAGCTTTTCATATAATATATTTTAATAACTTTTTTTGCCTCCTACACTCCTCCCTAATAATCTAACGTTAAAGCTAACATTCACCTATAAGAGAAAACATACAATATTTGTCTTTCTGTGTCTACGTTACCACACTCAGGATGATTTTTTTTCTAAATCAATTATAAACCTGCAAATTTAACAATTTTTTTTCTTGAATCTGAATAATACATTTTACTTTTCTTATTTATTTTCTTCTCTTCGGCGCCTTCCCTCCATTCTGTTTCTTTTCCTTTAAACAGATGAATCGCAATGGTTTAGAGCTGCCTGGATCTTTTTTCCTTTAATTGATTCTTTGACTTATGAAATTATACTATGATTGAATCATTTCTCCCTTCTCTTATGTCCCTCCAAAGCCTCCCAAACAATCTTCTTACTTCTCTTTCAAAGTCATGCTACACGATTATAACACCTTAAATGTAGTGGCTACAAAAATCAGAATGGCTTTTTGGCAAATTAGATAATTGTAAGAGCCAACTAGGAGAATTCTAGGAAGAGGAAGTGTTGAGTCAAGAGTCGCCAATCAGATGCAGAGGGGGTAGGAGTAGAACATGTCATGCTAATACAGGTACCACCATGTGGCAAAACCCAAATACAAATATGTGTTCATTTAAATGTAAGAGCTATCCAGTAACAAGGCTGAGGTATCGACCCAGTATTTATAATTTATATTCAGTCTCTGATCTCTTTGTTTTGGGGGGGGCAATCAGAACAGGAAATGTCTGAATACAATTTAGTTGCCTGTAATCCTTTATTTAGGATTGAAACTTCCTGGGCTCTCTCTCCTCTCACTGTAGTAGGCCTTGTTCAGCTCATGCATAGGCAATCATTATGGTGAGACCCTATGTGTGTAGATTCTGACATTACTAAGAGAGACATCTCACAGCGAATTCCCTGTTCCTTTGACTCTGACAATCTTTCCAACTCATCCTCCACAATGTTCCCTGAGCCTTAGGTGAAGATTTGTAGATACATGCACTAGATATGGAGCCCACAACTCTTCATTTTGACTGGTTGTGGCTTTCTGTAATGATATTTATGTTTTGCAAAGTTAAGTTTTCCCTTTAAGGGGTGAAGATTACACTCTTCTTGGGTCATAAGTTGAAATATTTTGAATGCTGGTAGGGATTAGCTGGTTTTACCTGAATCTTTTCAAAGGAAAATAGAAGAGACAGAGCTATGACTTATTTAATTTTTGTCCTTCCTTTCTTCCTTTATTCTTTCCTTCCTTCTTTATTTTGGGTCATGCTATAATTTTTCTTTATCAACCCAGGTAAAGGGCCTGGCAGACTCAAAAAAGGCTAAAATGAAGGTGAAATATTCTGTTCTTTTGAACCATTTTCTTGGAAAATATATATCAGTCAATAAATCTGGAAACTCCTTTCTATAAATTTTCCTAAACAAAGTATCATAAAATTAAACACAGGCCTTAATAGATCATCTCTCTGTGTGATAAGCACGTTGGTTATTTTTCTTATGAAAGAGAAATTCTATAGAAGACTAACCACTCTTTAGTGTTATGATTTTTCTAAAGTTATTGGCAAATTTTCTTTTCATGCTTAAGAGACATCTGAAAATATACTTTATTTTCAGAAATAATCAGTTCTTTCAGATATATTAAAAGTACATAAGATCTCAATACATAACTTATTCTCAGAAATGTTTGAACAAAAATAAATAGAATTCCTGTGACTATCAGTGAGAGAAGGAAAAACTTTGAATTCAAATACATAGTGGAGAGACTTTAATGTTTCAGCATTTCATGAATGCATACAATATTTCTGATCAAATCCATCTTCCATTCCCCACTCTCCTATTTCTCCCATGCCTCCTATCCCAATCACCCTCCCAAATTATGTATTTATCTTTTATAGTCCCCTGAGTTCACTTAGGGCTTCCCATATGTGCATGGGTGAATGACTGAAGCATGTAGAGTTTCTCAGGCAATGCATCCTAGGAGAGAACGAGTCATTCCTCCATGTTCCGGCATCAGTTACCAGCTGTGTTTGAACAATACAGTCTCTACCCCATCTGTGAGATTTTGATTGACTTTTCTCACTCATCTATAGCGAGGATATTTGGGTTGCTAATCTTATTTTCCTCGTTGCTTCAGACATAATTGCTTTAAAAAACAAAATGGAATCACACAGAAGACATTGCTAAGCACATGCTATTTAAGAAGGGATTTGACAACCTTTAATTGCTACTTATGTTTTCATTTTTGTTAGTAAGAACATGTTTTAGTGGATCACAAATAAAATTTATCACTATTACATGTATTACTCAAGTTTCACCTGACTTTATAGTCCCTTAAATATACTGAAGAACTAGATAGAAGATACATTGTCAGTTTTCAACTATGGGAGAAGGTTTTATTTTTCAACTACTAGTAATGAATTTAGATGAGAAAGAAATACCAGTACACTTAGAGCATTGTCTCTAGTCCTAATTTAATGATAAATATATAAACATGATCAGTTTGAATATATTCTTTATTGTTTGTTTTCAAATCTTATATGTCACATATCTTACTGAAATGGCAAAAATAATTCATAAACTCTATCAGTTACTACACACACACATCATAGAATGAGGTATTACGAAAAAAAATTCCTCCTTACCAGTTCACCTCCTGTGTTTACCACAACCTCAAGCTTACCATTTCCAAAAATTATGATTGAATCCTTCCCCCAAATTCTTTTCATATTTAAGAAGTTATACAATGACTCACCTTATTAATCTCAAAAAATGTGTTTTCCTTGGTTCTTCTTTTCTCTCATAGCACGCAAGGTTATATATTAACAGATTCTATATCCTTACATATATACCATATCTAGCCACATTTTATTTTTCTTGGGAGGCTGTTCAATCTAATAGTTTTTATACATCATGAAGGAAGGTCAGGACAGGAACTCAAGATATGACCCTGAAGGCAAGAAATGAAGAGGCTATGGAGGAGCACTGCTTACTACTGTAAACACATCCACATCCACTCTGCCTTCTGGTTTTTACCCTCCTTCTTACCCATGTTGTATGGACAAGAAGTTTGTTTTTCTTGCTATGGGTACTGTTTGCTCAGGATCTAGCTCTGGCTGCTGTCTCTGACTGAGACACTCTTTTCCCAAACATGTAGATATTGTCATCACACTTTATTAACAGTCTTAACAGAATTAGCTTTTTTATAAATAAAGTAACACCACCACTGTTTTCACTTTAGCTCTAAATTCTTTTTCAAAAAAGAAATTGTCATGTGGCATTTCATTATGTATTTGTTGGGTACATAGGCTGCCTCTTTCAGACTGTAACTTCTTCTGAACTGAAATTGTTTTTGCTCATTTCTCTACCCACCATTGGATTCTTTCTGCCTAAATCCTGACACTTCTCTGACATTCAATAAATGCTTGTTAGATAAACATGGATTTGGAAAGCGAAAATAGGAGAATCAACAAATTAGCTTTGCAATTTTAATTCTTAACGTGAAGAATGTTCTTTATGATGCACATGTTTCTATGGAGACAGAAAAAAATACTTTAGTGACCCAAATCTGAAGATTTTTAAAGTCATACTCTGAAGAAGTGAACAGAACTTAAGAAAAACACAAAGGTGTCAAAAGTGTTTTATTTTTAAAGATGTGAATTATAAATAATGGCTATAATCAGACAATGTGTGCAGATGAGACTTTTGCTGTATCCCCACATCTCTCTATATCAGAACCATACAGATCATAAATATTTCTGTTATAGAAAATAATGGGGATCTCTACCCCTCTCTCACCTGTGTTTCTGAGTTTATTTGTGCAATAAGGATGTCAAAGATCATAAGGAAACAGGATGAGTTTGAATACTGAACAATCAAGTGGGAAATGTACAGGAATATGTGATCCACAGTTCAGGATCTGAAATTTGTATCTGAGATAGAAGCAATTTTGATTAATCTACATATTACTTAGAAATTGAGGTTGTGATTTCTTTTTTTCTTTTTTATTTTTTATTTTATTTTATTTTTTTTAATACTTTTGTTGCATTATAAATAGTACCATTCAAAATTTCCACCTCCTCCGCTCCTCCCATTTCCCTCCCGCTTTCCCACTCCCCCTCCTCTTTTCCCCTCCCGTCCTAAGAGAGGGCAGGTTACCCTGCCCTGAGGTTGTGATTTCTCATCGAGAAGTATATACATAAATACATGTATAAAAATGTTGCACACTTAAGGAATATCACTTTAATAAAAAAGCAAATACTTATTCATGAGTGATAATTTTTGCATAGCATGTGATTTATTTAATAAAATAGTCATTATTGGATTTAAGAAAAGATATTTTCTAATACTCACCTTTGTTTTACTCTGAATGGATTACTTTTTATTAACAAAACCAAAGAAAACTAATGGCAAGACAAACTCATGGAGTCTTGTTTAGTGGAAGACAGCAGACATACTCCACAAGGTTTAGTTTTTTGTGGACATACTTTATGGCAGAGAAGAACAGAGCTTGGCAGGGAAAACTAAGCTGAATGCTGGAAGAAAGGAGGCGGAGTCAAAGAGAAGTCATGGAGCTCTGCTGGAGACAGACGCCTGAACTTTGTTCGGTAAGCCACTGTCACATGGCGATACACAGATTAATAGAAATGGGTTAAATTTTTAACATGAAAGAGATTAGCCAATTAGAAGCTAGAGCTAATGAGCCAAACAGTGATTTAATTAATACAGTTTTTGTGGTTATTTGGGGTCTAAGCTAGCCAGGCAGCCAGGAACCAACAAGCAGCCTTCTCCACCAAGACTTATAAATTCAGACTGTTAAAATGACAACAAGCTTGAAGGTTTTAGTGGGGTATATATTTCACAGAAACCCACAGACAGAACAGTTTCCTCTTTCATGTATATTCCCACCACAAAAAGTAGAGTACACAATAGACCTCAGAAAACTGTAGAAACCCAATCACATTTCATGAAGATGGTACAAAGAATCCATTCCTGTCCCTCTTTACCTATTAAAATGTGCAATAACTTTTAACATCACATATTAGTATGATTTCAAATACATTTTATGTACAATAATGATCTAGGCCCCAGTGACTTTTAGTATAGTTTACTTTAAGCAGGCTCATTGTAACTCATAGCAATTTCTACTTGTCAATAAGATACTTATCGGTTTCCTACTGTATCTCTGCTTTGTAAGAAAAAAATAGATATAAGCCAGATGCATAAAATTATTCTGTCTTTTCAAATATTTTAACTTGATATGTAAGATTAAAGAAATATAAAAACACGTTTTTTAAAGAACTAGAAAAATATCAAATTAAATGTTAATTGAATTATTGACATTTACTGAATATTTTTTAGAGTGTTGGATGTGAAAACTTACTTCTACAGTTTAGAAAGTGCATCTACTTCTACTGTTAGAATCAAATAATTTTTGCAATCATGATCCTTAAATAATTGTAATTCATTTATGTTTTCAGATGTAACTTACTCTCAGTAAAATCATGTATTATTTAATAATGAAACAGCATAACAGGTTAAAAACACATTTGAAATCTATGCAGTGCTTTTGTATGGAATTTCCCTTTCCAATGTCTTATGCCATGTTAGAGCCGACATCATTTTCCTGTCTCTACAGTGTAGACAATTTACAGTTTATGTTAAAAATAAAATGTTAACCAACTCCTGAGAATAAGATATTCTCTTTAGTATAATTGCTTTCTTATATCAGATTTCACAAAATCAATTTAGCTACCTTGAGATAGTGATAATATATTTTGATTTGAAATCATATGCCATACTCTTCTTGACAGATCTTCCAATGTATAATTCTAGGTGTCAGACCAGGAAAACTCAATTTCTCATACCTAATTAGTCTTAGGAAAGTCACTATAAGCTAAATAATATTCTATTCCTTGAGATATTTCAGAATATTCCTCACTCCTATCTCTACTATCTATCGAAGTCCCCTCTCCTTCCCTCTATCTGCGATCATAAGTAAAGACATTCTGCTGATAACTTGATAGCAAAGGGATAGTCACACACTTACTATCCTCAGATGTTAAATAAAACATGCCAGGGTGTTAAATTCTTCCAAAGGTGAAATTTAAAGCCAATTATAAAACTCACAAATGCTTCTACACACTTTCCCTGCAGGGAAGTTTAAGGATCATTACTCTGAAGCAGTGAACAGACATAAATACACTACATTTTAAAAAGTCAACAAGTATCTGAAAAAACAAGCAAGCCATCATTTGAAATAACATTCCAATAGGATTTTTTAAAGTATATACTTTTAGTTCTAATGTGACAACATATAATCAATTCATGAACGTGTTGAAGGTGGGGCTGCAGTTTCGGCTCAGGGTTTAAGAATACTTACTGCTGGTGTAAAAGGCCCAGATTCACATCCCCATATGCATACAGCAGCTAAATACATTTGCTTATAACTTCAGTTCCAAGGGATCCAGTGCCCTTTTCTGACTTCCACTGGCAGTATGTGCATACATATATACTTGGGGACAGACACACACACTCACACACACACACACACACACACACACACAAACACACGTGCACACACTCATTCATGCACACACCTACTAGGTAAATAAACAAAAAACAGCCAGGCGGTGGTGGCACACGCCTTTAATCCCAACACTCGGGAGGCAGGTGAATCTCTTTGAGTTCCAGTCCAGCCTGGTCTACAAGAGCTAGTTCCAGGACAGGCTCCAAAGCCACAGAGAAACACTGTCTCGAAAAACCAAAAAAAAAAAAAAAAAAAAAAAAAAAAAAAAAAAAAAAAAAAAAAAAAAAAAAAA
>PVIU01033457.1:0-12372 GCA_004026605.1 Ondatra zibethicus
GTGACCTCACCAGTCACAGGCAGTTGGCTAGGAGTTCAGTACCAGGCATGAATTCCCTCCTATGAGCAGGACTTAAGCCCAATTAGATGATTCATCACTCCAAGATGTAAGAGTGACTATTGCACCCCTTCGGGGATGTCTTGTTGTGTGACATTTTCCACAGGTTATTCCATAACTATTTTTTAATGTTCTTTTTATGTTTGTTACACTGGGGAATGAGACTTACCTAGAGCCTTGTGCATGCTAGTCAAGAGCTCCTCCACCGAGCTATCGCCTCATCTGAATATTATTTTCAGAGGAGGCTATTAAGGGACTCAAGAGATGGCTCAGTAGGTAAATTGTCTGGCAGGTATGGATGACGCCCTGAGTTCCAATCTGCAGGACCTACATGTCATACATGGTATCATCATGTGTCTGAAATCTGAGTACCTCTACAGCTGTGTGGGAGTTGTAGAGAGGAGAATCCTTGGACACTGGCAGGTTAGCAAGCCTGATAAATGCAATAGCAAACAAGAAACATTACCTCAAACATGGTGGGATGCAAAGAGCAACACCTGAAAGTGTTCTTTGCTCTTTACTGCAGCACAGACATGCACTCACACACACACACACACACACACACACACACACACACACACACACACACACACGCACCGGCACACATATACATACACATATATACATGAACACACAGGCACACACAAATGCATGCACCTGTACATGTACACATAAACACATTGCACATATACAGAAAAATGATTATTTAAAACAATTCTTTGCTTAATAGAATACATTTTATGGTGAAGGTACTATCAATCTTATTTGTAGCATTTAAAGCTTACATGTGTATTTATCTTGAAAAAAATATAGAAGACCTTTAAGGAGAAAAAACTGTTTTCATATTTCAAATAAAGGATAAGCTACATTTACTATGAATATCTCTAAAGACCACTGTGTTAGAGGGAAGTTAATTTGGTTGAATTTGTGAATTTTCTTGCAATTATCTATATGTCAGCTTACATACTGGCCACTCAAATAATATAGCTAATACACATGCACTAACCTAAGCATCTCTGATAGAATGTGAAGAGATATGGGGACAGCATCATCTGAGACATGTTTGAACAAAAGTGAAGACCAGAGATATTATGAAGATCATTACTGTATTGAAAGGGAGTCATGTGCCTCTTGTTACTATTGCTGTCCCTGACTGTAAAGTTTTCTTCTAGGGGGTGACTGCTATGCTCCACAGAGGATCATATTTCTTGGCGTGGGTGAAAGTGAAGCATTAGCTGAAGTGAAAGAAATCACCTCCAAATGTTCAAATGTCAAAGGTAATGAGTCTTGTGTTAAAAATTGACCCTATGTACTTTGAGTAGATAAATAAAATGAGCATCATAGTTGTTAGGAAACCACATGTAACTGGAAAGGTACATCGAAAAATACTGAATAGGATGCCAGAGCCCCAAGGCTCTGCGTTGGCTGTGCACTACATTGTTTTAAGTTTTAATGTTTCCTAGTCTGGAAAGTTAGTCTGCTGGACAAGGACATTCCAAGGTGGAGTCTTTCAGCCTTAAAGTGATCAACGTCCTTAAACGGCAATACCAAGGCCTCTCAAGCTTTTTGTTTTAGTAACTTAAAACAGAATGACTGAGTTTCCTGAGAAGGATTATTCATGAACATTTCGAAGAGATTCATTCTGGTGATGCCATACCCTTTATACAGTAATTGCTCATAACAACCTGTGGCTATTCCATAGACACAATGTCTACTCTAGAGCTAGTTATACTCTATCCATCTGCAGCTGGGAATGCTCTGGTAAATAGAGGCGAAGGAAGAGACGTTTGTGTCAAGTTATTTAGTGAAAAATTACACGTAAATCTGTCTCCTATTCAGAGCTAACTTTTTCCCTAACCAATCAAAGAAATTCTTGGGGGAAAATACCTCAGCTATATTAAGCTATATTAATTTGGAGGCCACTAGCTAGCTTTGTGTGCCTAAATTTAATTGTCATGAATAAAGTTCTAAATTCAGCATTTCAACTGCACTAGCCCCCACGCCAAGTAGTAAATACACATGTGTGGGTAGTGGCTGTTATGTGAAACAGCACAGATTTAGAACATGCTCATAATTGTGGAAGGTTTATTGAATAGTCCCTCTGCCAAGCACAGAGCAAATGAATGTGATCCCATTAAAGGTGTCTTGAGAACTTAAATGGACTCATTCCCTATAGAATATATAATGTACTTAAAATCTTCAAGGAGATGTTCAAACACTGAAATCTCACTTGTGCATGGAAATGATAGCTACAGTTTTAGTGTTTAGGTTTTTTTTTTTTTTTTTTTTTTGGTGTTTCGAGACAGGGTTTCTCTGTGGCTTTAGAGCCTGTCCTGGAACTAGCTCTTGTAGACCAGGCTGGTCTCGAACTCACAGAGATCCGCCTGCCTCTGGCTCAGTTTTAGTGTTTTTAAGCTTTTATCTGTACTTGAGGTGCAGTGTGGCAATTAGACAATTTTAACCATGTATTCTAGAAAGGGGCACTCGTACATAGTAGGTGTGCCCATTGGAAGTGTTTCTCTTACTAAGTTTGACATTTTTTTCTTTTTTTGCTTTAGAAGAAAGCGAGGGCAGTCTACATCCAAAGCGTACCCTAACCACCCGCCTAGTCCCTACAACACGCGTGTTAAATGCTACAGAGAATATCAGCGTGCAGTGCAGAGAGAGCCCCTCTTCAAGTAAGGCAGTGGTCGCATCACTTGTAGACCTCGCATTTGGTTGTCTTCTTATGGATATATTTTTCTTATACGCAAGAGAATTTGACAAGGAACAAAGAAAGAAAGGAAAGGAAAAAGCGTGGTTTGAAAAGTCTGCCACTTGAAGTAGGAAATACGCAATATTTCTCTCTTAAATTCAGAGTACAGAGCACAAATTATATCCACCAGTTTGAGGTACATATTAATGTAATAGTAAGCTGCCCGTGCAGAAAGTCTTTAGTCCAGCATGTTAGTTTTCTCCCATCGTGGAATGTAACTGCAGCTTTGCAATCACAATTGCTGCGGATCATGTTTCTCGATTTGGCTTCTCCTGGGCATTGGTGCTTTGAGCCGCTGCTTTGATGGAATCTGCCTCATTCCTTCTCTCCTTCCCCCATTCCTGGTTTTGTCTACTGAACTGCTGTTAATATTCTTGGTTCCCAGGCACTGAAGAAGAACCACAATAAATTCCTTTAGGAAACTCTTGTTACTAGTACTTGTTATAACTTTGGATGTTGGAATTGGAGGTGTGGGAGTTTGGGAGTGATGTGTGGTAAGGGGACGAAGATTGTGAGGGCATAAAATTTAAGATAAAGTGGAAGGCTAAGACAAACAGTTTCATTGTCCTACTAATGGAGAGCTACTGTAACCTGAACACTGGTACTCATTTTCCTTGTAGTCCTGTGCGAACAGCAGAATCCCTCTGCAAAACTGGTTTAGGAATCTCCTTGGAAAGTCTTGAAAAACTGAGAATGCATGTAGAAACTTTGCTATGAGTATATTCTCATAACATGGGAAACAAGTAAGACTGGAAGCTTATACTTCCTTATAGTCAGCCTTGCTGTGCCAAACTATCTGAGTATTCAACCTTGTAACACTTTAAAAAGGATAAGATGCTTTAACTCAGTAAATGTGTTTTATGTATTAACCCAACTTACTAAGAAATAGTAGTTTTGGGCTTAAAAAGTACAAAAGATTTATTTTGAAGATAACAATTATGACCCTAAGATAGCGTTGTGCTGGGATTTGTTATTGTGATCGGAGTGCACTTTTCTGTTATTTTAAGGAGCCTACGCATTCATTTGGAGAACAATAAAACATTTTAAAAGGAAAGCACCTTATCAAAGGTTTTTTTCTCATTAATGTATTTCCAAGAGGGATTTTTTTTGACACTTAAAAACCAGTCACTCTTTGTTCTAAAAGCTAGTCTTAGAGAGGCATACTTTGGTTGATGCAAGAATGCACAGATATGTAATTATCACCTCAGTAATTTTCAGATAAAAGCATCTCTGAAAAACTGTAAAAAATTTGTATCTTCTCCAAGCAAATGATGTCCAGCCAGTGAGGAAGCCTCATTTTAAAGGTGTGAAGAAAAGAAAATGGATTTATGATGAACCAAAGAACTTTCCTGGCTCTGGAATGCGGAGAGGTAGAATATCCAAGTGTTTGTTATTTCTAATTGTAATATTCACAGAGATTAAATATCAAATATTTCCCACGCTAAGGAAAAATCATTGCCGTGTAACTTGAAGTCTAGTTTAAAAGTTACCCCAGTTCTTCTCTGCATGGCATTTTTTAGCTTAGATTTTCTTCTATTTTGCTACCCCACCCTTCAAATGCAGTGTATTTTATGAATGTGAGCCTAGCTTGTCTCATCCCTCATCTCTACTCTTTTGATTTACAGCAGTACCCACCCCAAATCCCAAACATAAAATGAGCTACCACCATCAGAATAAAAACCGAAATGCCGAGAATGCCTCCCACATGCATGTCCAAAGAGATTCAGTACGAACTGTCACACTGAACGTCCCTCCCCGAAGCAGGCCCACAACTGGGTCCTACAACAAAGCTGATGTCAACAAGGAACCCAAACTCAACCTCTGCCCAGGTGAGGGTCTTTACTGATGTGATTCACTCCTGACTGCACTTGGCTTTAGTGTAGGATTTCCTGCCTGGATAGCTGATCTTCGCTCCTCCCACTCGTTGCTGCTCCTGGGCCAGCATCATTTTAACATCCTTGACCCTAACCCAGAGGATCGCATCCAGGAGGAGTCAGGCACATGATTTAAAGGACATGGAAGAATACTCATGCTGGATGCTGATGAACTGACACTGCACCTCCTTAGAGACTTGCCTCCCTGGACAGCTCTTTGTTCACCCTGGGTAGTTTCATTTCATGAGAGAGGATTATTTTTACGTGGTTGACATTTTCTTGTTCCACTAAGTGCATGGTTCAATTATGTCTGTCAGATTACCACCCTGTCTTTTCTTGAGGACATCATGATTACTTTCTTGAAAGGGTTAGTTTGAGGGTTAACTGCAATATTTCTGACAACCTCTCATCTCTCCCACCATACCCTTCTAAATCATTTCATCTTGTAATAGGCAAAGGCATGGTGTATGTCAGTAAGTACACAGCCACAGGGGAGAATTTCTTTTTCTTCTGGCTTTAGATGAATTTTGCTCTTTGGAAGTTGGGTTTCAGTTCTCTTGACTTAACAAAATGTCATTCAGCTCTCTGTAATTCACGTCTGAGCTTTGTATTCACAGCACAGTTTGTGAGTTCCAATTGTCAAGAACTTTTGGAAGTGTAGGCAGTTTAACAGCTTAAGTAGACATTTCATTTTAACTGTTTGTGTTAGACTGTAATGGTGAATGGATGTGCATAAGCAAAGAAGTATGCACTCAGAAGAAACTTGTTCTAATTTTATTGCCATGTTATTACACTATTTATTATTTTTGCCGTAATATTGTTGTGGCTATGAGAGCGTCAATGTATACAAGCACAGTGTATTGCCAAAGTCTAGATTTGTATGAACTAATGTGTCAGCCACTATACTGAACACTGTTGTGCCTCATTCATGCAAATAAATGTAAACACACAAAAATGACACAAAGAAGAAAATTCTTGATATGAACCACACACTGAGAACTATAGATATGTGGTGATAACCCTGGGAATGCAAATTTGACAATGTTAGGGAGTAGAGAAAAGCAAGTCCTTATAGATGACTTAGTCTCTCTCTTTCTCTCTCTCTCTCTCTCTCTCTCTCTCTCTCTCTCTCTCTCTCTCTCTCTCTCTCGTGTGTGTGTGTACCTGCTCTGGCTTCCTGGAGCCCTAAGCTCACAATTTCAGTAATTTCAGTGGTCACTGTTTTCACAGGAGGGCAATTCCTGGAAGCACATGTGACTTGTTGTCTTTAAAATAAAGTTTAAATCTGAATCTTTAATTTTCTTTTATTTTTTGAGATTGTGTAATATAATTATCTCTCCCTTTCCTTTCCTTCCTCCAAGCCCCCTCCCACAAGCTCCTCTTTGCTCTCTTTCAAACTTATGACCTCTCCAAACGTTAGTAAGACAGTGTGTTAAGTCACAGACGAAAGATCGTGAAATACTATATGCAGATACTGTTCTGTCTTCTAGATTAGTCTCATAGGATAGAGCCTTATTTGAGGAAATGAACAGTAGAGTAAGAGATTGCTCTCTGGTCACATACGTGAATTTAATCAACTCCCTTGTATTCCTGTTGCCTTAGCTTTCAAATGGTAGAGAAAATGCACGGAGGGTAATTCTTACTGCTGAGATATTTATAGCTTTGCCATGCTCTTGGCATATGGTTGTTGAATTCAGCAATATTTGCTAGCAGTCTCCTTTTTTTGTTTTCTCAGATAAACATATGTCAACAACATATAATGGTTCAGCCTGGCGAAGAAGAATTCCTTTTACAAAAACATATTCAAAAACTGAAAAGATATATCCAGGTAATTACTCACTGGTGACTTCAATGTGTCTTGTAGTCCTAGAAATAAATGACAAGTTCTTAAGTCAAGAAACAGATTTAAAAGCACTTAAAATAAAAAAAAATTCAAGATCACTTAATTACAGAGATCTGGGGAGTTAGTAGTCCCCTGGCACAGTGACAAGTCAATATTTTGTTTCATGGTGTTCAGTTTTACCTGTTTGTGTTATCAGAAAACATTTTGATGCTGTTTTTTCCTCTCCATCAAATATAGCAATTGTAATAATTACATATGTTAAGCTAATCTTTGCTATAATACAGTGCAAGTATATAAAATCATATTTAGCATGAATAAGATACTCTCTCTTGATGTATCTACCATAGAGAGATGTAAGCTGGTATAGGCTAGCAGTCCATTTGATCACTAAAGAGGCATCAAGTGACTGTATTCTCCCCCTTGTTATACATTGTGTTCACTGAGGGAACAGGGATGTTGGAAATCTCTGGTTAGATGTTCCTAGGGGTCCTGACCACAGATGAATCTTTTGCTGAACAGGTTGATGTCTTTCTTTGCTTAGAAATGAGTTGCTATGAATACAAATTACTCCTCAGACAACTGAATCTCTCAGAACACATAATTTAGATAGGGAACTTGTATCCAAATGAATATGCTAGTAATTTATAAATATTCTGATTCCATAAGTCTTTATACCAGGGCCTTTCAGAGGGTCCATATGAAGACTAGATAATTTATTTTCTCCAAAGTAAGTGGCTCATACAAGACTTGTAAAAACCTCATTTGACTTCAACTGTGTATCAGTACCCAGAATCGGTACAATTATATACTAGAAACAGAATTTAATCCAACTTCCTTTCATCTTACAAACCAAATTATGCTGCAAAAGAAGGTAGATACAGTATTGCTTAACTGACTATATTTTCGCTTAACCTTGGCTCGACTGTTACATCTGATCAAACATAATTTGAAAGGGAAGAGAGGAGAGAGAAAACAAAAGTGAAGATACAACAAAACTCCTTGAAGGAATTAGGCATTTCTAAGTTTCATCTTTTCTTGCTATGGTTTCCATCTGAGAGGGATGCATTTGGAATGTTGAGGATGTGCTCTTTGCCCTAATCCTGTGAGAGTGGTTAATTTTGTAACCCAGTGGCTCCCCTCCCCAAACCAAATAGATAGCAGCAGTGGAAATATTTGGGGCATGTCAAAGTACTTCCAGATGTAAGTATGTACCACCTACGTGTTGCATAGAATCTACGCATCTGTGCAGGACTCCATTGCCCGTCTCAGGTGCAGATCAGGGAGAAAAGCTCTAAAAAGAATGTCTCAGGGTCTTGGGGTTAGGATACAGGCAGGCCCTGTCTCACATGAGAGGCTGAAGACAGGTTTTTGAGAATTCTGTCGAGGCTACATAGGTGGGCATCACACAGTCCTGTGGGACATCGCTGGAAGACGGCCACTGTGTGTGTGAGAGAAAGATCATGGAGTGAATGTGTGAAGTAGTCTGGCTTTAAGTGAAGGAATGAACTTTGAGAAAATATACGCTTGTTGTTGAGATCTACTGGGGTCACAGTGGCACTTAGAGAGTGGCACTTGGGTGTGATCTCAACAGACGGCCTCTGGGAGAGACATAAGTAGATATCAGTCCAACATCCAGGGAGCAAATCGTTGCTCATGAAAGTATGATCTGAGGGGCAGCTGCAGTGTCGTCCCCTGGGAGCTCATTAGAAATGTGGAGTCTCTATCTCGTACCTGCTGTGGCCATCTTAGCAACATGGCCAGGTGGTTTGGGTGAGCGTTCAGGTTTGTGAAACCCCAGGCAGGTTAAGTGGCTGAAGAACCAGCTACATCGGTCTGTTGAAAGTTTGTTTTCTCACTTTGGCTGCCACACGGCAGGTGCCATTCTCCTTGACCCATTCCAGGAATTAGGACCAGCATCACAGAGTCTGGGGGAGGAACAAAACCCCAAGAACCACCTTTAAATGTGACTGAATTATGAAAGCAAAGTGACTAAGAAATTCCTAAATTCAGCTGAATTTGTGTACAAAGGTCTATCACTTCAGGAAAAACCTGGACTTGTATTTTACATACTGTAAAAGACTTTATAAAATGAATAGTATTTTATAAGCCGCAAGTTTGTTCTCTTACATGTTTTTGATTGAGAAACTGGTTACTCCCAAATTCGGCCTTTCCAGTAGTTGTTGTCATCCTCCGAATGAAAAAGAGAAAGATTAGCTTGTGTTTCTTCCCACACATATTCTTGCTAGGGCGCAGAACAGCCATTGTGACATTTCCCAGTGGACAGATGGATGCTGGAGGGAAGAAGCAGAAGGCACGAGCTGCCACTTGTCTGTTCCTCTGAGGCTCTGGCAGCCAAGACCGAGGAATGTAAATGGACCTAAGAAGTCTTTTGGGAAAATGTTGCAGGATGGTATGGGTGTAGTGGGAGGGGAGAGGAAAGGGCTCGTTGCATGGGAGGATTAGGGGCACAAGGTAAAATTGACTGGAGATTCTCTCAGTGCCAGTCTTCCCTTGTGGCCACATGTCCATTCTAATAGGGTGAACATGGAAGTGCCTGTCTTCATATCGTAGACTGTTCATTTCATTCATTCTTGGTGTCTCTTTTAAATGCAGACTTATATGCAGTATTAAATCAATCTCTCACCAACCCTCCATCTAAAATGCAATGTTCAAAAAGCATCAAAAAGAAATCTAGGAAGCCTGAATGACATTTTGAAAACTTAATAAAACACTAAGCTTGGTTTTGTTTTTCCTTTTAGCTTTTATGGTAGTTAACAAAAGAAATACAAATTAATGAAACAAAACATGTAAAAAAATGAAATATCTTGTGTATTTTATCACTAGAGCCAAGAAGAAATGGGAGCAAGTAAACTTGGAGGTTGAAAGAAGAGAAAAATGAGAAAAGAGAAAAGTGCCAGCCATCACCTGATTTACAAGCAAAAATGAAAATTCAAAGAATGAGATATTCAAGTACTCCATAGGATATAGTACTCCAACGATGATAAAATGCAAATTCTGAAAATAAGATGCAGGAAGAACATTGTGCTTGTTCAAAACTGATAAAATGCAAATTGCAAACAGCTGCCTGTTTATTTATGTATGTCTGGGATTCATTCAATACATTGCCACAAACATTTAATAAAATTTCAAAGTTTGACCATTAAAATCATTCTTTAATCGTAAGCAAGCTAGATTGTACAGAGCGAAGGGTAAAATTCTGTGTTGATCTCTGCTGTTTGTGATGGTCTTCATGGCAAACAATTCAGACCTTTTCTTAGGTTTGAATCAGGGCTCTCAACAATAACTCATAAGGCAAACACAAATTCAACAATGTCCTAGCTGGCAGTTGGTGAAGAATACCTCAGAGGAATTTTAATCTAAATATCCTTTCATGTATCAGAGAGAGAGAGAAAGAAGGAGCCAAAGTTGGTCTATCATGCAGGGAAGTTGCTAAACAATGTCTTTAAATTGGCAATTGCAAGACTTCACTGCCAAGAGGTGCCACACTCAAAACCGGAGTGAATATTTTCCTGTCACAAAAACAAAAATTATATGACCATAATGAGCAAAGGAAGTTCCTTTAAAAAGAATAGTGAACTAATTTATTTCCCAGAAGTTCCAAGGCCTCAGTAACTCCAGAAATTCAGACACAAGTGAGATGCCAAGCAAGTAGTGGCTCAAGAAGTCAGTCACACACTCAGTAATCAGAGGCAGGCAGATCTCTGAGTTCAAGGTTAACCTTTTCTACAAAGTGTGTTCCACATCAGTCAGGGCCACACAGTGAGATGCTATCACAAAAACAAAATCAAGTGAGGCCTCACCTGGAAACTCCTTTATTATCTTTCCATTTTAGGATCATAGATTTTTAATAATAAATTTTTAAATTAATATTTGAAATTTTACTCACAATTACCCATTTTCCATATGACGAAAGCAAAAACATGAAGGTTTAGTTTTAAAACTTAAAGAACAAGTATTAAATTAACATAAGGCTTTTTAAAAATACTCTAGCATTTATACTTCTATACTAGGATATCTTATATTTTCACAAGTTTTCTGATTAAGAGTTGCCTCTTAATAGCTGTAGGCGAAAGCATTATTTTTGAAAGTATTTTACTTGAAACATTTTACATCACACAGCTCCCATTTGCAGAGTGATGAACTCTAGTTCTGCTCTAGTGCACTCCATGCACTGACTTTCAATAACAGTGGGTGTATTTATTTTGTTCTTATGAGCAGAGCACAGGAAAATGAAGATGATGCAGATAATGCATATTGATGAGGCAGATTTGAGAAGTGTGTATGAAAACAGCTCAACCATAAAGCTGCCTAGTTGGAACTTGATGAGGGGACATCATATACTCATGTAAATAACAAACTCATTTAGTTATAAGCAATAACTAATGACTAAATATGATCTTATTGATATATGAATATTAAAATATGATTTTTTAATGTTGGGTCTGGCCTGACTTTTCCATACATTCTAGAGAAGGGGAGTGTGGATTGAGGAAGGAAATAGACAAGAGACAGAAGAAAGAGTCAGGAGGGCTTACAGTGAATACTGTAGCAAAAATCAAAAAAGTCCTGAGTTTATTACTGTCAGTCCTTAAACACCCTAAACAAAAGGGGAGGGCACAAGACTTCCATGATGCAAAGAGCAAACCTAGCATAAATCTCCTTACATCTCAAAACAACTGGTAACCACACCCTAAGTCAAAACATCCTGTTTCTTGGAGGGAGAGAGTCTGCTTAGCCCTGAAATAATCACACAAAAACTATATTATTTAAAACACTGCTTGGCCAATTATTTAAGTATATTACTAGCTAGCTCTTACACCTAGAATTAATCCATCTCCATTATTTTATATTTTACCATGAGGCTCGGTTCTGGCCTCTGTCTCCGGCAGGGCTACATGGCTTCTCTCTGCCTCTGCTTCCTTTCTCCAAGCATTCAGTTTAGTTTTCCCCACCTAGCTCTGTTCCCCTATAGCTCTGCTATAGGCTCAAAGCAGTTCTTTTATTAACTAATGATATTCACAGCGTACAGAGGGGAATCCCAATCATCTCCCCTTTTCTGTTTAAATAAAAAAGGTTTTTACTTTAACATAGTAATATTACATATACAATACAGGTATCAAGGAAGAATTACAGTTACAATATTTTTATCTACTTTATCTTCTATCATATCTAAGGAAAACTGTAGTTATAACTATATATTTATTTTTTAACTCCATTAAAGACTTTAGAAGGATATACTATTACCTAAGTAAACAGAAAGTGTATTGTAACCAACTTCCAAAACTCTAGAATTGAAAGAGACATCTCACTGCCTGGACAGTCCCCCAGAGTTGTTCTGTACCATTGGGGCATCCATCTTTAGTCTACATGCCCAGAGTATCCAGCAGACTTTTTCATGAAGCAAGAAATTTCAAAGACAGGTTTGCCTATATTGGCAGTTAGTCAGTAACTTTCTTCTATGTCCTGTGAAATGTCTGGCAGACTTCTTTTATGAAGCAGGAACCCCGAATGATCATCTCACCTTTAGGCAAGTTTAGCAGTCATTTCTCTGTGGGTCCTGCATATCCAGTTAAGCAGTTCAGGAAGAGCAGTTTCTTGCCCAAATGGCTAGCAAACTCCATGAGGAGCCTCTTTGATGCCCATCTTCCTCTTGAAGTAGCTTGGTGCTGCCAGGAGCAGATGTGTCTCATTGTCATGATAAGTCTTAGACTCTTAAAACATTTTAAATGCCATATTTTGAAGGTCTCTGAAAGATTTGAATAATATGTATCTAACTGAAATATATCTCTATATATCTAAAAAACCTAACTAACATGACCTAC
>PVIU01033458.1:0-12377 GCA_004026605.1 Ondatra zibethicus
GGTCGTGTGAGTCTGTATGCGGTCGTGTGAGTCTGTATGTGTAGTGTGAGTCTGTATGTGGTCGTGTTCTTCTGTATGTGGTCGTGTGCGTCTGTATGTGTAGTGTGAGTCTGTATGTGGTCGTGTGAGTCTGTATGCGGTCGTGTGCGTCTGTATGTGTAGTGTGAGTCTGTATGTGGTCGTGTGCGTCTGTATGTGGTCGTGTGCGTCTGTATGTGTAGTGTGCGTCTGTATGTGGTCGTGTGCGTCTGTATGTGGTCGTGTGCGTCTGTATGTGGTCGTGTGAGTCTGTATGTGGTCGTGTGAGTCTGTATGCGGTCGTGTGAGTCTGTATGTGGTTTGTGAGTCTGTATGTGGTCGTGTGCGTCTGTATGTGGTCGTGTGCGTCTGTATGTGTAGTGTGAGTCTGTATGTGGTCGTGTGAGTCTGTATGCGGTCGTGTGCGTCTGTATGTGGTTGTGTGCGTCTGTATGTGGTCGTGTGAGTCTGTATGTGGTTGTGTGCGTCTGTATGTGGTCGTGTGCATCTGTAGCCCCAGCCCTCATGAGAGGATACGAGGCAGAGATGGGCAGCCTGGTAAAAGCAGCAAAGCTGTCTTCTAACCTCAATATGTACACACATGCGTATATGTACATACACACAGACATTAAGCAAACTTAAAATTATTTTCATTAGAGAACTAGACAGCAGGAAATAATCAAATTGAGAACTGAAATCAACAAAATAGAAACAAAGAAAACAATACAAAGAATTAATGAGACAAAGAGTTGGTTCTTGGGAGCTTGAGAGATGGCTCAGAGGTTAAGAGCATTGGCTGCTCTACCACAGGTCCTCAGTTCAATTCCTAGCAACCACATGGTAGCTCACAACCATCTATAATGAGATCTGGTGCCTTTTCTGGGCTGCAGGCAAAAATGCAGACAGAACATTGTATACATAATAAATAAATAAATATTAAAAAAAGAGTTGGTTCTTCAAGAAAATAAACAAAATAGACAAACCTTTATCCAAACTAACCAAAAAGCAAAGAGAGAATATCCAAATTAACAAAATCAGAAATAAAAAGGGAGACATAACAACAGACATGGAGGAAATATAGAGGATCACCAGGTCATATTTTGAAAACCTGTACTCCACAAAATTGGAAAACTTAAAGGAAATGGACAACTTTCTGAATAAATATCACTTACCAAAATTAAATCAAGACCAGATAAGCAAATTAAACAGACCTCTAACTGCTGAAGAAATAGAAACAGTCATCAAAAGTCTCCCAACCAAAAATAGCCCAGGACCAGATGGTTTCAGCTCAGAATTCTACAAGAATTTCAAAGAGGAACTAATACCAATACTCCTCAAATTATTCCACACAATAGAAACAGAAGGAGCATTGCCAAACTCTTTTTATGAGGCTACAATTACCCTGATACTCAAACCACAGAAAGATAATACTAGGAAAGAGAATTATAGACCAATCTCACTCATGAACATTGATGCAAAAATACTAAATAAAATACTAGCAAATCGAATCCAAGAACACATCAGAACCATCATCCACCCATGACCAATTCAGCTTCATCTCACAGATGCAGGGATGGTTCAACATACAAAAATCTGTCAACGTAACCCATCATATAAACAAGCTAAAAAATAAAAACCACATGATCATCTCATTAGATGCTGAAAAAGCGTTTGACAAAATACAACATCCCTTCATGATAAAAGTCTTGGAGAGAGTAGGGATACAAGGAACATACCGAAACATAATAAAGGCAATATACAGCAAGCCAACAGCCAACATCAAACTAAATGGAGAGAAACTCCCAGCAATTACACTGAAATCAGGAACAAGACAAGGTAGTCCACTCTCTCCATATCTATTCAATATAGTTCTTGAGGTCCTAGCTAGAGCAGTGAGACACCTATGGGAGATCAAGGATACAAATTGAAAAAGAAGTCAAACTCTTAATGTTTGCTGATGATGTGATAGTTTACGTAAGTGATCCCAAAAATTCTACCAAGGAACTTCTACAACTTTCAGCAATGAAGCAGAATACAAGATTAACTCAAAAAAATCAGTAGCCCTCCTGTACACAGATGATAAAAGGGATGGGGAAGAAATCAGAGAATCAACTCCCTTCACAATAGCCACAAATAGCATAAAATGTCTCAGAGTAACTCTAATCAAACAAGTGGAAGACTTGTATGACAAGAACTTTAAATCTTTGAAGAAAGAAATTGAAGAAGACACCAAAAAGTGGAAAGACTTCCCATGCTCTTGGGTAGGCAGAATAAATATAGTAAAAATGGCAATCCTTCTGAAAGCAATCTACAGATTCAACACAATGCCCATCAAAATCCCAGCAAAATTCTTCAAAGACCTCAAAAGAACGGTACTCAACTTCATTTGGAAAAGCAAAAAACGAAGGATAGCCAAAACAATCCTGAGCAATAAAAGAACTTCTGGAGGCATCACAATCCCTGACTTCAAACTCTACTCCAGAGCTACAGTACTGAAAACAGTCTGGTCCTGGCATAAGGACAGACAGGAGGACCAATGGAACCGAATAGAAGACCCGATATCAATCCACACATCTTCGAACACCTGATATTTGATAAAGAAGCAAAAATTATCAAATGGAAAAAAGAAAGCATATTTAACAAGTGGTACTGGCATAACTGGATATCAACATGTAGAAAAATGAAAATAGATCCATATCTATCACCATGCACAAAACTCAAGTCCAAATGGATCAAAGACCTCAACATAAAGCCAGCCACACTGAACCTTATAGAAGAGAAAGTCAGAAGTACACTTGAACACTTTGGCACAGGGAACCACTTCCTAAATAGAACCCCAGTAGCACAGACACTGAGAGAAACAATTAATAAATGGGACCTCCTGAAACTGAAAAGCTTCTGTAAAGCAAAGGACACAGTCAGCAAGACAAAACGACAGCCTACAGAATGGGAAAAGATCTTCACTAACCTCACATCAGACAGGTCTGATCTCCAAAATATACAAAGAACTCAAGAAATTGAACACCAAAAGATCACATAATCCAATTAAAAAAAATGGAATACAGATGTAAACAGAGAACTCTCAACAGAGGAATCTAAAATGGCTGAAAGACCCTTAAGGAAATGTTCAACATCCTTAGTCATCAGAGAAATGCAAATCAAAGTAACTCTGAGATTCCATCTTACACCTGTAAGAATGGCCAAGATCAAGAACACTGATGACAACTTATGCTGGAGAGGTTGTGGGGAAAAGGGAACACTTCTGCATTGCTGGTGGGAATGCAAGCTGGTACAACCCCTTTGGATGTCAGTGTGGTGATTTCTCAGAAAATTAAGAAACAACCTTCCTCAAGACCCAGTAATACCACTTTTGGGTATATATCCAAAGGATGCTCAATCGTGCCACAAGGACATGTGCTCAACTATGTCCATAGCAGCTTTATTTGTCATAGCCAGAACCTGGAAACAACCTAAATGCCCCTCGACTGAAGAATGGATAAGGAAAATGTGGTACATTTACACAATGGAGTACTACACAGCAGAAAAAAATAACAGCTTGAATTTTGCAGGAGAATGGATGGAACTAGAAAACATTATTTTCAGTGAGGTAACCCAGACACAGAAAGACAATTATCACATATTCACTCATAGGTGGTTTTTAAACATAAAGCAAAGAAAGCCAGCCTACAATCCCAGAGAATTTAGACAACAATGCAGACACTAAGAGAGACTTACATAGATCTAATCTACACGCGAAGTAGAAAGTATAAAAAGACAAGATCTCCTGAGTAAATTGGGAGCATGGGAACCTTGTGGGAGGATTGAAGAGGGAGGGGAGAAGCAGGGAGGACAGCAGAGAAAAATGTAGAGCTCAATAAATATCAATAAAAAAATAAATAAATAAAATTATTTTCATTATACTTTTATTAACTTTGTGTGGGCAGTATGCTGAGTAGGTCAAAGAACAGTCTGTGAAGAAATTCTTTCTATCATGTGGGTGCAGGCCAACAGGCTTGGCAGCATATGTCTTTACCCACCAGCCCAGCAAGTACTCTTTTAGTATCAGCGTTGTGCCCTGTGCCAGTTAGTCTATTTAGTTACCTGTTCTTATGTATTTTAGGCATGACTGAGGTGGAGATTATCTTAAATTTTAGTTTGGAATTTCTTTTGTTCCAGGCACCAGCATATGTTTGTCAAACAAATTGACATGGACCAGGTCATGAAGGTAAGGGGTAGCTTTTCCTAATATTTTTATTTCCTTTTATGACTCCAATAGTAGATTCAGCCTTGATTTGTTTTTTAGGCTAAGTCTATTAGAGAGTTTGATAAACGATTCACCTCAGTCATGTTTGGATACCAAACAATTGATGATTATTATACCGACGCCAGTCCAAACCGCAGACTGAAGTCAGTGGGAATCCCAGTGTTGTGCCTCAATGCCGTGGATGATGTCTTCTCTCCCAGCCATGGTAAGAATCTATCTGTCTACACACTTTGGTGTGAATTAACTATTCTTTCAAAGACATCTTTTAGTTTGATTTCTGTGTATTTCTGTGTGTGTGTGTGTGTGTGTGCCATGTGCGTGTGTGTGTCTGTGTGTGTATGCCATGTGCGTGTGTATGTCTCTGTGTGTGTATGCCATGTGCGTGTGTGTGTCTGTGTGTGTGTATGCCATGTGTGTGTATGTCTCTGTGTGTGTGTATGCCATGTGCGTGTGTATGTCTCTGTGTGTGTATGCCATGTGCGTGTGTGTGTCTCTGTGTGTGTATGCCATGTGCGTGTGTATGTCTCTGTGTGTGTATGCCATGTGCGTGTGTATATCTGTGTGTGTGTATGCCATGTGCGTGTGTATGTCTCTGTGTGTGTATGCCATGTGCGTGTGTCGTGGCCATAGAGGCCAGAAGAGGGCAACAGACGCCTGGAACTGGAGCCACAGTGTTGTGCGCCACCAGACATCAGTGCTGGGAACTGAGCCACAACTGATGAGCCATCTCCCCAGTTCCTAGTTTAACTTTGAAAATGTCGTTCTTTTTAAGGAAGTACAGCAGTCATATAATGTCTTCTATTATGACTTTTATTAAAATGCTGCCTGCATGGAGCTCCATGCCTATAATCCCAGCACTTGGGACACTGAAGCAAGAAGAAGAAATGGCCTTGAGGCCTGAACTTTGATAACTTTAATAACTTCCAACCTGGGCAAGGAAGACATTATCTTGAAACATAAAAACAAGCAAATAAAAGTTAGCATTTATAACTTAGTGTCAAAGTGCTTCAGACCACGTGACCAGTGTTTTCAGGGTTCCCGTCTGCTGTCGGAGTCAGGCCCAGTGAGAGCTGACTGTGTTCTCGTGTTTATGATCTTTGGTTCTCGAAGGCAGGCCTTTGGGCAGATTATGTTCTGGCATCTTTGCCTAGGGAGAGCACTGGCATTGTTTGCGTCATTTTCCTGGAGTTCCAAAAAGAGGGGGGGGGTTGAAGTTTTTCTTCCCCTTTAACCTGAAAGAGGACTTGAGACTTTAGAAACACAGTGTCCTTGAGTATTTCAATGCTGGAAGCAAATCTGAGCCAAAAGTTTATTTCTAACTGAAAATAGTTTATAGTTTTTTTTTCTCCTAGAAACAGTAAGGAAGAAAATTATTCCAAAATTAACTTCCATACTCTTCTTAATTTAAGAATAGCAGTTGGGCAGGAAAGATGGCTCAGTGGTTGGAAACATGTATTGCTCTTGCCAAAGACCCAAGTTCAGTTCCCAGCACCTACATCAGGCAACTGGAAATCACCTGTAACGCCTGCACGGCCGCTTCAGTCATATACACATAACCTGTCTTACAAATGCATAATTTAAAATAACAAAAATAAATCTTAAAAAGAAGTCTCTTAATTTAAAAAATAAATTTAAAAAACAGCAATAAGCATATGTATTTGTTTATCAAATATGTATGTCATCTTACTAACTTACAAAGTAATCTTACAAACTTCAGTATCAAAACACTTGCCCTCTAACTGTTGTGTGAAGATGGCTATTATTTTGTTGTTGTCAACACAGGATGTTATTCTGTAGCCCAGGTTTCCCTGGAACTCTTGATCCTCCTGCCTCCACCCCCCATGTTGTGGAGTGTCAAGTGTGAGCCATCATGCCTGGCTCAAAAAAAAAATCTTTTTAAATCAATTTTAAGCTTTAATGTGTCTGGACCTGGTGCCCACAGATGCCAGAAGTGGAAATCTCAGCTCCTGGAACTAGAGTTACAGATGGTTGTGAGCTGCCATGTGGGAGCTGGGACTCAAACATGGGTCCTCTAGAAGATCTTAAGTGCTCCTAACCACTGAGTCATCTTTCCAGGACCTCAAGAAAAGAATCTTTTAAATATTTTCTCCAAATACTTAATTAAAAGCATTTATTTGGGGTTGGGCTGGAGCTCAGTGGTAGGGTGCTTGCCTGGTACATTTGAGGCTTTGAGTTCAGCCATCACTAAAAAGAATTAATTACCCAGATTCCAACCCTAACAATTGTATTGTAAAGTTTTAGAACATCCCAACATACACAGTTACTTTAAATCACCCATGGCTTCTCTGGAGGTCACGTTTATCCAGAGGTGATTTCTAATAACTGGCACTTTGTGCCTTTGCTTGTAGATGAAAAAATGACACTGGCTTTGGTATCTATTAAATTACACAGCGCTCGCTTCACATCATTTCACTGGGTCAGAGCTGATGTTTCTCCATCCATGTTTATCCTTTGCTGCCTGTGCTACAAACAAGAGCTTCCCAGCATTCAACCTGACCCAAAGGGTGAAGTTCCAACTCATTGTTTCCTGGGTTTTCCCAGGCCCTTAAAACGGTCTTACCACATAGTGGACAATTGTCTGCAGCTGACACCCTTCACAAGGCTGTGCTGTCTACAGCCTTTGTAAGATGAGACCATAACAGTCAGGGTTAGATTCTCTAAGAGTGCTGGGGCGGAGCCCTGTGGGAGAACTTCGATTGAGCATTCACCAGGTCCCCAGTTGACCTTTGGGGCATGTGCTCTGCATTTGTGGACGCACACACATATTTTATTTTTCCACTGTCAGAACACTAACACCTAGGAGAAAAAGAAAACAACTTTAATTCATGACCTTGAAGTCTTTGTTTAAAGTTAACGTTATTAGAGGGTGCACAAACACTGCTGTTCCCGGTGAGTTAACGTGATAGGGGTGCACAAACACTGCTGTTCCCGGTGAGTTAACGTGATAGGGGTGCACAAACACTGCTGTTCCTGGTGAGTTAACGTGATAGGGGTGCACAAACACTGCTGTTCCCGGTGAGTTAACGTGATGGGGGTGCACAAACACTGCTGTTCCTGGTGAGTTGTTTGTATTTCACTGCAGAGCTCTGTTTTCCAATAGTTTCTCTTTGCTGTTTGAGAAACAGGAAATCAGAAAGATAGAAAAATATAACTACCCTGTCTTAGGTGTTTTAGCTACAGAAGGTAAACACTCATTACCATTGGTCAGAGTTTTTTTGTTTTTGCTATCTTTATATCTTTTGCTTTTAATATATATACATATATATATATATATATATACATATATATCTCACATCTGGGATTTTAAGTCCTTTGTACAGTTATCAATCATGTTTAGAAATCTAAATTCACATATGATCAAAATTATACCGAATGGATTTACAACTCTCACAAAGGTTAACTTAGTTTTAATTTCAGAAAACAAGAATCAGCCTGTATTTTTATTTTGTTTTATCTGGTCTTTCTAGATGTGTTTGTGCACGAGTATCCACACACTCTTATGCGTGCTACAGAGCGTTAGGAAGGTTTCAGTCAGTTCTATCACTATGCCATGTGGGTCCCAGAGACCAAACCAGGATATCAGGCAGGGTACAAGTGCCTTGGTAGCTGAGCTTTCTCACAACCAATAAACAGCCTGCATTTTAGGTTATGTAAAATCTTGGATTGATTCCTTTAGAAATAGGATCTAGTAGAAATATGTATTGTTATAAGAATATAGATGATTGTATAGTCAAACCCATTCCATTTAGCTACACTCGTTACAGATATTTGTTTAATGATTAGAATGTTTTTACTGATTAGAAATGATAAAGTGTGCTTTACCTAATAAAAAATATTAATGCTCTCTCTCCCCCCCCATCCCTCCTGCTCCCACCTCTTTACCACCAACACCCCCATCTTACTGCTTTGATTCCTCAAGCTATCCCAATAGAAACTGCTAAGCAAAACCCTAAAGTCGCTTTGGTCCTTACTTCTTATGGAGGCCATATTGGTTTTCTGGAGGGAATCTGGCCTAGGCAATGCACTTACATGGATCGAGTCTTCAAGCAATTTGTGCAAGCCATGGTTGAGCATGGACATGAACTCAACAACATGTAGTTCCTTGGGTACATTAAGTCTTAGCCACCATTGTTGGATCACCTCAACTCCGTGCACAAATGTCAACTACTGAGTGTAAAGCTGATAAGCCAGCAGATGGTGAAGAGGTCCAGTGCTGTGGGAAACTACTTAGGGAAACAAAACAACTTTGTAGCAAGAAACTAAAACTAGTGTAGATTGTTACTGCTGTAGATCTTATTTTTACTCTGCCTTACCAAGTATGACCTTAAATTAAGTAGTCCTTATAAACATGAATTGCACTTAAGCAAAACTATTGTGTAAAAGATTTTAATCCTCAGGGCTTTAGTTTAGACTGGTATTGTTAGATTACCCAGTCCAGTGACTTAATGACTGTTAAGAGATTGTGATGATTTGAATGTAAACTCTAAGCGGACATTCCTGATAGCTCAGCAGTGACCAGGGAAACAGCGCTGTACCGCGTGTGTTCTGACCTGAGAGGGCGAATGCAGCCATTAGACTGACTCCTGTACCTGCTCTTTTATCCTGATAATATTCAATTAGGGCTGACTTGTGTTTTATAGTTATCATTTACATGCTTATTTTTAAAATAGTACATGTACATACATATATCATATTAAAATAAATTCTATCATTTTAAGTTGTTTCTTTATGAATTTTTATCTATAGAAGTAGAGCCCTGTTGGGTGTGGTAGCACACAGGTTTCATCTCAGCGCTCAAGAGCTACAGTCAGGTGTATTACAGTGAGTTTGAGGCCAGCCTGGATTGTAGTGAGCGCCAGTCAGCCAGGGCCACACAGTCTCAAAAAAAGAAAAAAGGCCCAGAGTAAAATATCTGAGTAGTATGCTATTGATAATTTCATGAATGTATTACCAAGAAAACTTTTTACTTCACTGTTTTTGGGATATAGGCTGACGTCATATGCCAGTGAAGAACACTTCAGGCTCGGGCGCTTGCCTGGCATGCAGAGAGCCTCGCTTTAATCCCCAGAACTACATAAAATTGAGCCGAGCTTGTAATTCCAGCACTGTGGAGGTCGTTCAAGGGCCAAGAGTGGAGAGGGGACACTTTGGGCTACAGGATATTTAATTGGGTTAAGAGGTATCACAAGCTACACACACACACTATGTGTAATAATTTTTAAAATTAAGTTTTAAAATAAAAAATAATTTAAGCATCAGGTTAGTTAGCTCAGCTGAAGAGTGTCTGCCCATGTGCAAGGCCCTGACTTCAATCTCCCAGTACTACGGGAAAAAAAAACAACAATAATTTGGTAGTTATTGGCGAATTCCTTTTACAGAAGTTGTACCATCTCTGTGGTCCTGACTGCAGTGCTGCCATCGTTACCAAAACTGTCTTGTTTAGTCCTGGCTGACCGAGGACTCACTATGTAAACCAGGATAGCCTCCAATCTACAGAGATCCACTGGCCTCTTCTTTCCAAGACTGAGATTAATGGTGTGTGCCATCAGGTCTGGCTCTCAAACTGTTTGAATTTTGAGTGTTTTTTTGTTTTTGATACATGTCTCATTATGTAGCCTATGCTGATCCCAAACTCTCAGTCCTCCAGCTTCAGTTTTCTGAATATCTGGGATACAAAGTTGTAACCATGCCCAACTCCAAAACTGTTTGTTTATTGTGTGATAATTTCATAAGTGAATATATTTTGATCAAATCTGTCCCCCTTTTTCCCCTCCAGTTCTTTCTGTAGCCACTCCAGCATTTTTTATGTGTATTGGTGTTTGGCCTGCATGCATGTCTGTGTGAGGGTGTCAGATCCCCTAGAACTGGAGTTACAGAGGATTGTGAGCTGCCATGTGGGGGCTGAGAATTGAACCCGGGTCCTCTGGAAGAGAAGCCAGTGCTCTTAACCACTGAGCCATCTCTCCAGCCTTCATGTGTTCTTTTTTTTGGTTTTTCGAGACAGGGTTTCTCTGTAGCTTTGGAGCCTATCCTGGAGCTAGCTCTCATATCCCAGACTGGCCTCGAACTCACAGAGATCCGCCTGCCTCTGCCTCCCGAGTGCTGGGATTAAAGGCATGCGCCACCACCGCCTGGCTTCTTCTTTTTCTTTCTTTCTTTTTTTTTTAATGAAAGTGAACTCACTTAATGTCAGGTCATCCACTGCAACATGAGCAGCCTAGCAGGGTCTGCATCCAAAGAGAGCGAGCTCCCCCCCAGTAGACATTCACTGCCAATAATGCCCCCTGTCCCCAAGGCTCAGGAACCATCATGTGGGGAAGACCGAGAACCAGTGGTCGTGGAGAACTGTGGAAAACAGTGTGCAGCAGCTATGCACAGGCAAGGCGCTTGATCTGACAAGGAGCATGGGAGAAATGAAGAAAAGTTTGACATAGAGACAGAAAAACTGGGATCGGGTGAACTGCAATCTCTGATGGGGAAGCTGCAATGTCCCAGAAGCTCAGCATTTTTACCATACATCTGAATAATGAGATGAGGGTTGTTACAGTTAAATAGAGGCAGGGCTTGTGCTATACAGCTGGGTCAAGGAATCAGATTTCGCTCCTCCAGAAAGGAGTGGTCTCTGCAGAGGAGCAGTCTGTAGGCTGTAAGCATGGGTGGGGAGAGCTGCAGGGAACATCGACCCCAAGGACGGCTTTGCCATTTCCCTCCAGGTATGAAGCAGGATCCTGGACATGGCAGTGCCCATGTCTACAGCACACATTCACTCAGGACCTCACATGCTCAGGACTTCCTTTGCTCCCCACAATAGTGTTTTCCAGACATGACCAGGTTATTGCACACATCAACTCAAAGTGGCCATGACTGCATGCACAAGGCCTACAAAAGATCAAGCATGTCAAAATTCCACTGTGGATAAGGGAGGGGCTTACAAAGTCACACTCCTAGCTGATAGAACTTTAATTTTTATTTTAATATTTGGGGAGAGAGAGTGTGTGTGTGTGTGTGTGCATGAGTGCCATGATGAATGTGTTAAGATCAGAGGACAATTGAGTCAGCTCTCCTTCCATGTGGTCTACAGGAAACTTGTCTCCAAATGGTTCAGGTTTTTTATTTTGAGATTTGGGGTATTTAGCCTTTATGGTGGTATAAAGGGTTACTAGGGTAAAGAGAAGAGTGCGGTACAAAACTTTGTGTGCAATGGAACAGAGCTATACACAGGGAAATCCCACAGGCACTACAGAAGAGTGATGCACACTAATATGGTCTGGGGAATAGGAGACAATTCTCTACTGTGTGTATGGCTTGGCAGGTAGGGAGCTTGCTGCCAAGCCTGACAATCCGAGTTCAATCCCTAGAACCCACCCACAGAAGGGAAGAACAGATTGCTGAAAGTTGTCCTCTAACACATGCATACATCACACACACACGCACACATCTCGTACACATGTGCATACATCACACACTCATACACACATGTGCATACATCACACACATACACTCATACATATGTGCATATACTACCTGCTCGCTCTCTCCCTCTCTCTAAATAAAATAAAAATAGTTGAAAAAAAAAGAAAGTTGTCCTCTGATCCACACACATGCTCCATGGCAAACAGGCACTCACACACATGCACACACAAAAATAAATGATAAGAACTTTTTAAAAATGTATTATATTCATTGTTTATTTTTAAAATACAAAAATAAATGCAAAGGACTGTAAGAAACATGGCAAGCAGAAGAGATGGGAATAGAAGACTGTGAGGAAACCCAAGACAATGACATTCAAATGCTAGTTAATCACTCATGAAGAAAACATGAGAATTTCAAATGAATGTGACTTCTTTGTAGTATTACCAATCAACGCAGCCAGACTCCTTAGTATAGACAACTATCTGTTAACTGCAATACCAGACTAACAGTATCTTATCCAGGCTGGTGCCTATAATCCCAGCATCTGGGAGGCTAAAACAAAGGATAGTCATGAGTTCCAGGACAGCCTAGTGTACACAGCAAGAATCTGTCTCGAAAACAACCAAGAAACAAACAATACACCACACACACACACACA
>PVIU01033459.1:0-12374 GCA_004026605.1 Ondatra zibethicus
GTTTTTTACTGCTGAGTAGTATTCTGATGAGTATATAATCCACACTTTCTTGATCCATTCTTCCATTGAGGGGCACCTAGGTTGTTTCCAGGTTCTGGCTATTACAAACAATGCTGCTATGAACATAGTTGCACAAATGCTTTTGTAGTATGATTGGACTTCTCTTGGGTATATTCCCAAGAGTGGTATTGCTGGATCCCGAGGAAGGTTGATTCCCAATTTCCTGAGAAACCGCCACACTGATTTCCAAAGAGGTTGCACGATTTGCATTCCCACGAGCAATGGATGAGAGTTTCCCTTACTCCACATCCTCTCCAGCATAGGCAATCGTTGGTGTTTTTGATTTTGGCCATTCTGACAGGTGTAAGATGGTATCTCAAAGTTTTTTTGATTTGCATTTCCCTGATGGCTAAGGAAGTTGAACATGAACTTAAGTATCTGTTGGCCATTCGAACTTCTTCTGTTGAGAATTCTCTATTCAGATCCGTACCCCATTTTTTAATTGGGTAATTTAGAATTTTATTGTCTAGTTTCTTGAGTTATTTGTATATTTTGTAGATCAGACCTTTGTCTGATGTGGGGTCAGTGAAGATCTTCTCCCATTCAGTAGGTTGCCTTTTTGTCTTAATGACTGTGTCTTTTGCTTTACAGAAGCTTCTCAGTTTCAGGAGGTCCCATTTGTTCATTGTTGCTCCTATTGTCTGTGCCCTTGGGGTTTTACACAAGAACTGGTCTCCAGTGCCCACATACTGTAGGCTACTTCCCACTTTTTCTTCTATCAGGTTCAGTATGGTTAGATTTATGTTGAGGTCTTTAATCCATTTGGACTTGAGTTTTGTGCAGGGTGACCGATAAGGGTCTAATTTCATTCTCCTACATGTTGACATCTAGTTATGCCAGCACCATTTGTTGAAGATACTTTCATTCTTCCATTGTCTAACTTTAGCCTCTTTGTCAAATATGAATTATATTTCTTCAGCCCCATCCATTTATGGCTTTGAGAAAGGAAAACACTGCCTTCTTTGAAGATAGCAGACACAATCCCAAGAAATCAGTTTTAAACACATCATATAAGAATACTAAACTGGACTCAGTAGATTGTATTTATTTATGTAACAATGACAAGTATAGAAGTGGTAATAAATTTGAGAGAAAGTGAGGGGAGAGACAATGGAGTTTGAAAGAGGAGATGGGGCAGTAGAAATGATATAAGCATAATACTCATGTACAAATCTCTCAAAAATGGATGATAATAAATTAAAAAGCAGAGGAAAATAAAACATTCACAGTGTCCTAGCATTCAGGTCTCTATGCTTCATGACTACAGGTGCAATACCACCAGTGCCTTTTTTCCAGAACTATCAAATTTCTAACCCCTTTCAGTACTATTACTTCCCACAAATTATAGAATATTCTTTCAGACTTGCACCCATATAAACCCATCATCCATTCCTGAGAGTGGGGAGAGAAACAATGTACTAACAATTAATTCACTTATAGGAAAATAACATATTTCCTGTCTTTTTATTTCAATAATTTGACAATGGAGAAACTTAGGTTTCTCCCAAATATTCATAAATGGCTTCAAATTTTGGGAAATAATTTTCCTAACATTTTGTTTTTAGGGAGTTCTATAAGTTGAAGACATATGATTTGGAGAACAAAATTAGATTATTATAAGGGATACTCTGATGTTTATTTCTTCTGTTATTCATTTTTTGGTCTTTAAATAAACTTTATCTAACATCATACATAACTTCCAACTTTTCTGCCTAAAGCCAGAATCAAATGTCATGAAATGATTTAAACATGGAAGATTTCTAAAACTTTGAGTCAATTTTTTACAATTATACTATTTCATAAAATTATATAATATATGCTATAAAATATATATTATACATCATAAAATGCCATAATTACTTTACTTAATATTTCTGTTGTTTATGACACATAAATTCTGAAAGAAATGAGTAACTGAAATATATTATATTTATACCTATATGTGTGTATATACACATATACATATACATATGCATATACATATAAATCTTCTATGTTTTCCCAAAATGATCCTTTGAGTAATCTGGCAGACACTAACAGAAGATAGTGTATTAGGGGATGTGTACATAATATGTGTACATATATTTGTATGTACTGTCAAAGATAACTTGAAACTACAATTTGGGAGTATATCAGGTTTTGAAAATAAGAGAATGAATCCTGAATGTTTAATGGTTTATCTGAAGCAGATGCTCCTGACTTTGGAATGTTAAAGAATCATGAAAGATATTCTGGGTTTCTCTTTCTACATAACAGTTTAGTATTTGAGTCACAGTTTTCCATCAATGTATGTGAAGAAGGGAATTACCCAATCAATACTCTAAAACTCACAATTGATCCTTCTTTTTTGGAAACAGAATTTTTTTTTCTCATACAATATATACTGATAATAGTTTTCCTCCTTCCATTTCTCCCAGTTCTTCCCAGTTCCTCCCCACGTCCCCTCCCCTCTGAATCCACTCCTTTTCTATCTCCCATTAGAAAATAACAGGATTGTCACATATATGCAGAGGCTCTAGGTCAGTCTCATGAAGACTCTCTGCTTGTTGGTTCAGTTTTTGTGAGCTCCTATGTTCTGAGGTTGGTTGATTCTCTGGGATTTCTTATGTCCTTGACACCTCTGCTTCTTACCATTCTTCCTCCTTCTCTTGAGCAGGATTCTCTGAGCTTGGCCTACTAGTTCGATGTGTCTCTCTGCAACTGTTTCTACGAGTTACTGAATGAAGCCTCTCTGCTAAATACTGGACTAGGCACCAGTCTATGACTACAGCAGATTATCATTAGACAATATTACATTGACTTTTTCTCCATTCATATTTGTTTCTATCCCGTGTCCCTTGGCCACCCAGCCTGTTGGTTCTGATGCTTCAGGCAGTGTCATGGTTAGACTCACTCTAATGGCATGGGCCTCAGTCTGGGCAAGTCATTGCTTGTCATTTCTTATGAACTCTGTGACACCTTTACCCCAGCATATCCCATAGGCGGGAAAGACTGTAGGTTAAAAGTCATGTGACTGAGTTGTTGTCCCAGTCCCTCCACTGGTAATCTTCCCTGGTCACAGGAGATGGTCAATTAAGGCTACAAATCCCTTAAAGCTATGAGTCTTAACTGGGTCATCTTTTTAGATTCCTGGGAGTTTCCCCTAAACCAGGTTTCTATGTGACCCTGAAATGATTCCTTCTCCAGTGCTCTCTTTTAGTACTCTCCCACACTTCACCCCCACGTGAGTTCTCATGTAACTGTCCCCATCTTCCCAAGTCTAAGCATGAAATATGTTCTATTTACCCTTCCCTGGGAGGTCTGAATATCTAGCCTCTCAAGGTCTATAGATTGTGACATTTTTATCTTTTACTTTACAGCTAATATTCACCTATATGTGAGTATAAGCCATGTTTGTCTTTCTGGGCCTGGCTTACCTCACTCAGAATAATTTTTTTATAGCTCCATTCATTTGCCTTTGAATTCCATGATGCCACTGATTTCTTAACAGTGGGAGCAGGGGCTGTCTTAATTTTTTTAGCTTTATGGGACCCTATTCTTCGTATTGGGTAGCCTAGGCCACACTTAATAGAAGGTGAAGTGCTTAGTATATTACAACTTACTATCCCACTCATTGTGAATAACATGAAAATTCTGTCTGTTTTTGAATAGAAACAGAGGAAGAGTGGAGGAGAGAGGCAGAGAGGAGGTAGAGAGGAGGGACTGGGAAAGGGGGAGGGAGGAAAAACTCTAGTCCTGGCATAATATAAATAAATTAAAAGGAAAGAAAAGAGAATAATAGCGTTATAAAAGATAACATCCAAACATGACAAAATAGATAAGATGAAGTAAACACTTTTATATCGAACTTGGACATGTAAATGCAACAGGAGGAAACCCAATCATGCAACAGAGTGAGAGACAGATTCATTACCATATTCAGTAGTCTGATAAAATATACTAAGCTATTTAATATCTATAATATATACACAGAGGACTTGATGTAGAATCATGTAGGCCGTGTGCTTGCTGTTTCAGTCTCTGTGAGCTCTTATGTGACTTGCATAGTTGATTCAGGGGACAAATTTCTCCTAGTATCCTCTATCTCCTCTGAGTCCTAAAATCTTTCTGCCTCCTCTACCACATAAGTTCTTGACCTCTGAGTGAAGGGAATTGATTGATAGCTCTAAATTAGACTCTGTCTCTGAATAATGTCTGGCTCTTAGTCTCTGCTGCCAAAGGATGCCACTTGATGGTGAGTGGAAAAGACATTGATCTATGAATATATAAGGATATCATTAGTAATCATTAATTTATGTATGTAAGTATGTATGTACATATGTACATATGCATGTACGTATTTGTTTTTTTGTGGACAATTGTATTTGATTTTACCCTAGGTTTTGGGGCTATCTAGCCTCTAGTACTTTGTATCTAGTCTCTAGTACTTTGTTTGCCAAGCAGTGTCAGGTATGGGTTCCTTCTCATAGTGTATACCTTAAGATACCAACCCAGCCACAAATCTTTTGACCCACAGTTTGTTCTGCTGCATATGCTAGGACAATGAATGATGCCACAGAAATTGTGAGAGTGGCCAACCAAAATTATTCTCATATGATATCAGTACTACTTATGAGTTTTAAGGTGCTGCATGTTTATATGCCCTACAGATTTATGGCTAATAAACTCCCTTTTAACTAGTTTGTGTTTGTGTAAACAGTACATATGGCAGTTTTCCAAAACCACTAACTGAACTTCACAAGGTCTGCTTCTTTTAACACTGTTCCTCCAGTGACATTGCTTTCTACATTTTGTTTCTAAGCAGGAGACAACAATAGACTTACTGCCAGCTGTATTTCTGAGAGATTTTGTTTAACAAATTACAATGTGCTTGGTGGTCAAAGTCACACACAAATTACTTAGTTTCTCTGCCCATGATGCATATGTGGATTGTGGTCAGAGTAGAGTTTCAAAGTTCATATGAATTGTTCTGAAGACTCTCTTTCTGACCACAGAAGATCGAACCAATGGTGAATAATTCCCAATATTAGAGAACTGAAAAATAATTTGAAATATACATATCTATAAAATAACGTTTTCCCAATCATCGTTTTTTATGAATATTATGTGAAATATTATCTCAAACACTGACAAGAACGAATATATTATAGATCTACATGCCTATGAATATGAACTAAAGAGAATAGAAAGGGACATGAATGAAGCCCTTGTTATCAAACTGCTTTCTGTGCAAATAGGGAGATCTAAGTTCAATTCTTAGCAGTCACATAAAAAGTGGGGAATATGTAGTAAAACTTAAAATTTCAGTATTTTAGAGGTGTGGGTGGGCAACTCCTGTGTTCTCAATAGCTGAATCAGAGAGGTTTAGGGTCAGTGACAATTTTTGTCTAAAGTAAAATAATACAGGAGATAGAGATGTAGGAGATCAATAACTAAGAGTCCCTGTTCATCTTCCAGATGGCCAGAGTTTGGTTTCCAGAACCCAGATTGATGGCTTCAAACCACCTGTAACTTCAGCTCAAGGGGTCAAATATCACTTTTGTATTTGTGGGCAAACACACAAACACATAACACTTGGACACACATACACACTCATGAATACATATGAGAAGATAAAAAAATATTATTAAAGAAGCAGAGGAATATAGGAAGACACCTGATATTACTACATACTCAAGAAAAAAAACTAAACTAAAAAAATGTATATACCAAACGGATGATACAATCACAAATAAATGAGTTTAGATTTTTAGAGGAATCTTGGACACAGAAAGACTAGCAAGTAGGAACTTACCCTGCTAAACCTCTGCAGAGATACCATACATAAAGGAGTATGTTCATTACCAGTGTCTCATTACTTCAGTCCCTTGCTACTTAACTTTCTCCTTGTTCTTTTCATTTATTATAAATCCCCACGAAAAGCTAACAGAAATACTGCACAGAGAATATGTTGAAGACTGTAGTCTGGGAAGGTTGCCAATGCATCAGTGAATTCTGGGATTATTAATTATAATATGAAGGGGTCACACACACACACACACTTACAAAATAGAATATACAAGATAATTTGAGAGTGTGATTTTTGGAGTGGACTCAGGCTAAGTTTAAGGATGGAATGGAGGGTTAGTATGATGAAAATGCATTGATCTCATATAAATTCTCAAAAGTAAAATGATGAAAGTATAGCCAACAACATAAATTATATACATATATTATACCCATATATTGTTTACTAAATCATAAGGTACCTAAAATAAAAACTGTGCCTTGTGACACTTATGTGAATAAAGAAGTATTCGTTATTGCACAAAAATGTTGACAAAGAAAATTAAGAAGACTAATAAAAAACCCAATCATAATATAACAAAAGAGAAAGCGTTCATTCAACAAAATAACAAGTTTTCAAATAACAGAGTCCCTAAGATTGTCCTTCTCCAAATATAAAGCTATTTTTTTCATATTCTTTTATATTTTTTCCAGTCAAAAAAATTTTTTACTTTTCCTCCCCTTCTCCCAGTCCCTTCCCACTCCCCCCACCCCTCCTACCTCCCCCTGCTTCCTTAAAAGAGTGCATGGAGCCCTGCCCTGTGAGAAGTCCAAGGCCCTCCCCCTCCCCCCTAACCTAGGAAGGTATGCATCCAAATAAACTAGGTTCCCAAAAAGATAATAATGCAGAAGAGATAGGTCCTAGTATCATTGTTGATGGCTTCTCAGTCTGCCCCCATTGACAGCCACATTCAGAGAGTCTGGTTTGGTCATATGCTCTGTCAGTCCTAGTCCAGCTGGATTTGGTGAGCTCCCATTAGTTCAGGCACACTGTCTCAGTGGGTGATCCAGCCCCTCACAGTCCTAACTTCCTTGCTCATCTCCCACCTTCTGCCCTTCGACTGGATCTTGGGAGCTCAGTCCATTGCTCTGATGTGAATGTGGGTCTCTGTCTCTATCTCCATCCATCAGACGACATTCCTATGGTGGTGATCAAGATATTCATCAATGTGACTATGGGACAAGGCTAGTTCTGGCACCCTCTACTCTGCTGCCCAAGTACCTAGCTGGGGATATCCCCGTGGACCCCTGGGATCCATTCCAGAGCCAAGTATCTTACCAGTCCTAAAATGACTCCCTAAATGTAGATATCTTATTCCCTTCCCCAATATCCAACTTTCCTCCATCTCCACCCTCCCACTCCCCCAATCTCTGCCCAGTCCTTCCCTTCTTCCTTCTCCTTCCCCCTCTCCCCTTCCCCCACCCCCTCTATCCCCACCTCTATCCTTGCGCCCATGCTTTCAACTTTTGCCTAGTGATCTTTTTTGCTTCCAATTTTTAGAAGGATCTGTATTTGCTTTCTTTGGGTTCACCTTGCTATTCGGCTTCTCTGGGCTTGTGAGCTATAAGCTAAGTGTCCTTTGTTTTATGGCTAGGGTCCACTAATGAGTGAGTACATACCATAATCGTCTATCTGGGTTTGGGTTACCTCACTCAGTATAGCGTTTTCTATTAACATACATTTTCAGGAAAAATTCAAGATGTTATTTTTTTTTACCGCTGAGTAGTATTCTAATGTGTACATATTCCACACTTTCTTGATCCATTCTTCCAGTGAGGGGCACCTAGGATGTTTCCAGGTTCTGGCTATTACAAACAATGCTGCTATGAACATAGTTGCACAAAGGCTTTTGTAGTATAATTGGACTTCTCTTGGGTATATTCCCAAGAGTGGTATTGTTGGATCCTGAGGTAGGTTGATTCCCAATTTCCTGAGAAAACACCACACTGATTTGCAAAGAGGTTGCACAAGTTTGCATTCCCACCAGCAATGGATGAGAGGGCTCCTTACTCCACATTCTCTCCAGGATAGGCAATCGTTGGTGTTTTTGATTTTAGCCATTCTGGCAGGTGTAAGATGGTATCTCAATGTTGTATTGATATGCATTTCCCTGATGGCTAAGGAAGTTGAACATGACCTTAAGTATTTTTTGGTCATTCAAACTTCTTCTGTTGAGATTCTCTGTTCAAATCCTTACCCCATTTTTTAATTGGGTAATTGAGAATTTTAATGTCTAGTTTCTTGAGTTCCTTGTATATTTTGGTCTTTAAGCCATTTGGACTTGAGTTTTGTCCATGGTGATAGATGAGGGTCAAATTTCATTCTTCTACAGGTTTACATCCAGTTATGCCAGCACCGTTTGTTGAAAATGCTTTCATTTTTCCATTGTATAATTTTAGGCTCTTTGTCAAATATGAGGTGTTCATAGGTTTGTGGATTAATATCTGGGTCTTCGATTCAATTCCATTATCAAAATCTCTCTTTTTATGCTAATACCAAGCTGTTTTCATTACTGTAGCTCTGTAATAGAGTTTGAAGTCAGGGATGGTAATTCCTCCAGCAGTTCCGGTATTGTATAGGATTGTTTTGGCTATCCTGGGCTTTTTGTTTTTCCATATAAACTTAGTTATTGTTCTCTCAAGGTCTATGAAGAATTTTGCTGGGATTTTGATGGGGATTGCATTGAATCAATAGATTGCCTTTAGTAGAATTGCCATTTTTACTATATTGATCCTACCAATCCAGGAGCATGGGAGAACTTTCCATTTTCTGGTATCCTCTTCAATTTCTTTCTTCAAGCTCTTAAAGTTCTTGTCAAATACATCTTTTACTTCCTTAGTTAGTGTTACCCCAAGATACTTTATGCTATTTGTGGCTATCGTGAAAGGTGATGTTTCTCTGATTTCCCTCTCTGTTTCTTTATCCTTTTTGTATAGGAGAGCTACTGATATTTTTCTTTCTTTTTTTCTATCTTTTTTTAAAAATATTCTATTTTTCATTCAAAAAATTTACACTTCCTCCCCTTCTCCCAGTCCTCTCCTGATCCCCCACTAATTCTCCTCCCTCCCCCTACTTCCTTAAGAGGGGACTTGGTACCCTGCCCTGTGGGAAGCCCAAGGCCCTCCACCCTCCATCCAGGCCTAGGAGGTGTTCATCCATATAGACTAGATTCCCAAAAAGCTAACACATTCAGAAGAGATCATTCACAGTGCCTTTATCATTGGCTTCTCAGTCAGCCCCATTGACTGCCACATTCAGAGGTTCGGGTTTGATCATATGCTGATTCAGTCCTGGTCCAGCTGGATTTGGTGAGCTCCCATTAGATCAGGCATACTGTCACGGTTGGTGACATCTTCTCCCACCTTCTGCTCTTCTACTGGACCTTGGGAGCTCAGTCCATTGCTCAGAAGTGAATGTGGTTCTCTGTCTCTATCTCCATCCATCAGATGAAATTTCTATGGTGATGATCAAGATACTCATCAATGTGATTATGGGACAAGGCTAAATCAGGCACCTTCTCCTCTGCCGCCCAAGTACCTACCTGGGGACATCCCCGTGGACACCTGTGATCCCCTCTAGAGCCAAGACTCTTGCCAATCCTCAAATGACTCCCTTAATGTAGATATCTTATTCCCTTCTCCAATATCCACCCTTCCTCCATCTCTACCCTCTCACTCCCACAAGCTCTCCCCAGTCCATCCCTTCTCCCTATTCTCTCCCTTTCACCCCACCCCCACCCCTACCTACACCCCTATCCCCATTCATGTGCCTCCACCTTTTGCCCGGCAATCTTGTTTGCTTCCAATTTCCAAGAGGATCTATATATGTTTTTCTTTTCGTTCACCTTGCTATTTTGCTTTTCTAGGCTTGTGATCTATAAGCTTAATGTTCTTTTTTTATGGCTAGGGTCCCACTAATGAGTGAGTACATACCATAATCATCTTTTTGAATTTGGGATATCAGTAAGGATAGTGTTTTCTATTTCCATCCATTTGCATGCAAATTTAAGGATGGCATTGATTTTACTGTTGAGTAGTATTCTAATGTGTATATATTCCACACTTTATTGATACATTCTTCCATTGAGGGGCAAATAGGTTATTTCTAGGTTCTGGCTATTACAAATAATGCTGCTATGAACATAGTTGCACAAAAGCTTTTGTCGTATGATTGGGCATCTCTTGGGTATATTCTCAAGAGTGGTATTGCTGGATTCTGAGGTAGGTTGATTCCCAATTTCCTGAGAAACCACCACACTGATTTCCAAAGTGGTTGCACATGTTTGCATTCCCACCAGCAATGGATGAGTGTTCCCCTTATTCGACATCCTCTCCAGCATAGGCTATCATTGGTGTTTTTGATTTTAGCCATTCTGAAAGGTGTAAGATGGTATCTCAAAGTTGTTTTGATTTGCATTTCCCTGATGGCTAAAGAAGTTAAACATGACCTTAAGTTTCTTTTGCCCATTCGATCTTCTTCTGTTGAGAATTCTCTGTTCAGATCCTTACCCCATTTTTTAATTTGGTAATTTAGCATTTTAATGTCTAGTTTCTTGAGTTCCTTGTATATTTTGGAGATCAGATCTTTGTCTGATGTGGGGTTAGTGAAGATCTTCTCCCATTCAGTAGGATGCCTTTTTGTCTTAATGACAGTGTCCTTTGCTTTACAGAAGCTTCTCAGTTTCAGGAGGTCCCATTTATTCATTGTTGCTCGTATTGTCTGTGCCACTGGGGCTTTATACAGGAAGTCGTCTCATGTGCCCATGTATTGCAGGCTCCTTACCACTTTCTCTTCTATCAGGTTAAGTGTGGTTGGATTAATAGTGAGGTCTTTAATGCATTTGGATTTGAGTTTTGTGCATGGAGATAGATAAGGATCTATTTTCATCCTCCTACAGGTTGACATCCAGTTATGCCAGCACCATTTGTTAAAGATGCTTTCACTCTTCCATTGTATACTTTTAGGTTCTTTGTCAAATATGAGTTGTTTGTAGGTTTGTGGGTTCATATCCGGGTCTTTGATTCGCTTCCATTGGTCAACATCCCTGTTTTTATGCCAATACCAAGCTGTTTTAATTACTGTAGCTCTGTAATAGAGTTTGAAGTCAGGGATGGTAATGTCTCAGGAAGTTCCTTTATTGTATAGGATTGTTTTGGCTATCCTGGGCTTTTTGTTTTTCCATATAAACTTAGTTATTGTTCTCTCAAGGTCTGTGAAGAATTTTGTTGGGATTTTGATGGGGATTGCATTGAATCTATAGATTGCCTTTGGTAGAATTGCCATTTTTACTATATTGATCCTATCAATCCAGGAGCATGGGAGAGCTTTCCAATATCTGGTATCATCTTCGATTTCTTTCTTCAAGGTCTTAAAGTCCTTGTCAAATAGATCTTTTACTTCCTTGGTTAGTGTTACCCCAAGATACTTTATGCTATTTGTGGCTATCGTGAAAGGTGATGTTTCTCTGATTTCCCTCTCTGTTTCTTTATCCTTTGTGTATAGGAGAGCTACTGATTTTTTTCAGTTGATTGTGTATCCTGCCACATCGCTGAACATATTTATCAGCTTTAGAAGTTCTTTGTTAGAGTTTTTGGGTCACTTATGTACACTACCATATCACCTGCAAATAATGAAAGTTTGGCCTCTTCCTTTCCATTTTGAATCCTCATGATCTCCTTATTTTGTCTTAAAGCTATTTCTCAGACTTCAAGCACTATATTAAAGAGATACGGAGAGAGTGAACAGCCTTGTCTTGTTCCTAATTTGAGTGGAATCACTTTGAGTTTCTCTCTGTTTAATTTGATGTTAGCTGTCGGTTTGCTATATATTGCTTTTATTATAATTAGATATGATCCTTGTATCTCTAATCTCTCTAAGACCTTTATCATAAAGGGGTGTTGAATTTTGTCAAATGCTTTTTCAGCATCTAATGAAATGATAATATAGGTTTTTTTCTTTCAGTTTATTTATATGATGGATTACATTGATAGATTTTCGTATGTTGAACCAGCCCTGCATCTCTGGGATGAAGCCTACTTGATCATAATGGATGATTTTTTAATGTGTTCTTGGATTCTGTTTGCCAGTATTTTATTGAGAATTTTTGCATCAATGTTCATAAGTTAGGTTGGTCTATAATTCTCTTTCTTGGTTGGGTCTTTGTGTGGTTTTGGTATCAGGGTGATTGTAGCTTCATAAAAAGAGTTTACCAATGATCCTTCTGTTTCTATTATGTGTAACACATTAACAAGTATAGGTATTAGCTCTTCGTGGAAGTTCTCGTAGAATTCTGCATTAAAACCATCTGGTCCTGGGCTTTTTTTGGTTGGGAGGTTTTTGATGACAGCTTCTATTTCCTCACGACTTATAGGTCTATTTAAATTGTTCACCTGGTCTTGATTTAATTTCGGTATGTGGTATTTATCTAAAAAACTGTCCATTTCTTTTACATTTTCCAATTTTGTGGCATACAGGCTTTTGTAGTAAG
>PVIU01033460.1:0-12375 GCA_004026605.1 Ondatra zibethicus
ACACAAACACAGTTGATTTTATATAATAAAAAATAAATCTTTAATAAGGATGATTAGTCATAAAAGGACTTAAAAGAAAAATAATGAAATAAAACATGTACCAAGATATTTATCATTCTTTTACAGTATGTTTTATGTAGTGATTATGATTTACCTGAGGACTAATTATATTCTTTTGTTACTACTAAATAGGATTTATTCATTTTTCTTTTTTAGCTTTTTTACCACTGAAAAATAGTAATAATATACCATTAATTATTCATGAGAATAACATATATTGAACTAGAGATGGGTTTTGTTTAGCAACAATAAAACATGAACTATTAAATATAATTAGGACAGACATTACATAAAATAATATGATACAAAAACACTCAGACATACACACATTGTTTATTAAGCATTTGTCCAGGTGATGCTAGTAGAAACTACACACTTAAGAGCTGATTGCCCACAATCAATGGAAAGTTTCAGGGTAGCGGAGTTCTTCCCATGCTAAGCACTAACATGAGTGCTGGTTCTGTCATCATTTTAAGTTTGTATTATGATGAATGAAATCAAGTTTTGCTTGTTCACTTCTCTACTGTGGGTTAGCTAGAGAGCAATGCCACTCACATGGAATAATACATAACTCATCTTTTTAAAAATACATTTCTTCATAATGGTATTCAGAGTACAAAAATCAGTTTCACTAAGATTGTATTCCTGGAAGCCCTGTTCCCAGAAGAGATTTTAAAGCAATTTCAGCAAGTTTAGGCTATTCATTTTCAAGTTTATTCAAAATGAATTAAGCGATGGCATGATATCATCCCATCACTAGGAATTTTAATAATTTATATTGCAAGATATAATTTAGTTTTTATTATTGTTTAATTGCATAAGTAGATTCTGATTCCATATATTTTCTCTGGGTAGATTTTATTTTGAAATGTAAATATACAGAATATTTTACCTACTTTATTAGATGTTCCATAATAAACTTCGAAAGTACACATTGAGTGTATAATCTACTTTTTAGTAAATATTGTTGAATTTTGAAATATAAACAATCTGTATTTCCTAAAGTTTGTGGAATTCTAAATTCTCATAATTGGTTTTCCTCTATGGTTTTTTGCCTATTAAAATATTTCTTAACATTTCTATATTAACAATTGGATGATTAAAATAATCAGACCAAAAATGTGACTTTTTGGCACTTTGTTTATATAATTGTTTCAAATTGTGATCATCTTAATACCACACTATTTTCTCCATTGAATATTTGTTTTTAATAATATATAAAACAATACTAACATGAATAATAACTTCGTTTCATCATTTCATACAAATAATGGCAAATCTAATCTTTATATCCATATGTAACTTACAATTTTAATATTGTACTGTGTACGTTGTTTTGTTCAATTAAAAAGTGTTATTTATTTTGGGTTTTGTTTTTCAATGAAGAAATCTCCATGCCACTTTACATTCTGGTATATTCTGTTTATTTAGGGAGATTTTCTGATACTGTAGTTTTATTTTGAAATTTGATTGTCTTCTTAGGTATTATATTTTCCCATATAAAAATGCCATACTATTTCAGTATATTATCATCAATAATTGTAAGAATATGAGCTCACACTTTTAAGTAAATTGGCCTAAACTCACTTGAACTCTTTTGTTCACAATCACTTAAGTGTCATTATTTCGTTTACTTCTTGTGTTACTTTCACAAAGTCAAAGCTATATTCACTGTGTGAAAAGGTTCACTAAAAATGAAAAGCTACAGACCTGTAAATATGACTATGATGTTTAAGAGTAGGCTTGGTAAAATTTTAATGATTCTAAGAATTACAACACTTGCTCTAACAGGTATGCTGTTTTTAACAATCTTAATTCTAGTAATATATGAAACTACTAGAGAATACAACTCATCACACAACTTTGATAATGTCTGATAACAATTCAGCACCTGCCATTCAAACCTGTGTCTATCTCAATATCCACTCTAAGATGTACACTTAAATCTACATGGGCTGGGAGTAAACTGTCACCTGGCACTGATTACTGCTTTGAGCAGCTTTGTTGAGAAATGGGCTTTTAGGCATGAACATAAATACTTCTGCCTAATATTCCATTGATCTATGTCTCCTGCTGCTCTTGTTTCTAGACAAGGGACACCCCAGCTTTTAACTGAGTGCTCAGCCAAATCCAAATGTTCAAGACAAGTGCTTTTCAACTCGTGGGTTGCACCCTCTTTGGGGGTCACATATCAGATATCCTGAATATCAGATGTTTGCATTATGATTCATAACAGTAGTGAAATTACAGTTATGAAATAGCAGCAAAATAATTTTATGGTAGGGATCACCACAACATGAGAAGTATACTAAAGGTTCATAGTATTAGAAAGGTTGAGAACTTCTGTAATCTGGAGCATGACGCTTCATGCTTATCATTCCACTTATTTAACAGATGTGGCATGGTCCACAAGGCAATCTGTTTCCATCTCATCAAGGTATGGTGCAAACATGAGATGAGCGTCTCTTTACTTAGTAATGCTCCAGGACACTTGGAGCTACAGCCCGAGTCCTGAGGTCCCATAGGCTTGATGCATTTCCTGAGAGCAGCATTCCACACTGGAGTTCCTTTCATTTCTCTTAGCTTTCGGCACTCTTCCCGTGCTCTATTTTTGACTAATCATTTTCTTTTCAGGGGTGTTCAGATTTTATTACATCATAAGCAACTTCTTTGGTTTATGTACTCACCATTCTAATTTTTCTCCTGTTCCTTCATTCCTTCCAGTTTTGCATAATCTGTGAGTAATTAATCAGCTGTTTTCTTCCATATCTCCTAAAGTCAATAATTTCTATCTTTTCTGTAACCACTTTGTATTACCTTGCATTTCTATAATTATGGATTACATATGTAATGATTTCAAATGCCCTTTATTTTGACTCTTCAACTTTGATTGATGTGAGGGCACATGTATATACATATACATATATACATATATATATGTGAGCATGAAAGTATGTGCATTCATATGATATATACACACATACATATATGCATTCTTTTATTGAGTTCAAATATTTTTGCTACTAAAGTACATTTTTATAACTTTTTCTCTCAACTAACCTCACCTATTTTTTATTAGTTATTACATATAGATCAGTTCTTTACATTTTATATAATGGGAGTTAGAACACATATGCTTGCAAAGTTGTTATGAAGCACACAATTAAAGTGCTAATTTAATTATGATTTATACAATTATTTAAACAATAGAACTCAACTAATAGACTATTTTGGGAACTTCTAAGGTATCTCATTAACATTTTTCTTGATTATAGACAAAATATACCCATTTATAAAGAACTCCTTGCCTTTTATGATAATAGTTTCCTCATATATTTTCTTTTATTGTATTATTATGCTTATTAATGCAGACTAATTTTAGCTACCTAGATCATTAGATATGCATATAGAAACATCACATAACTATTACTTTATTGCCTTGTTAAATGCATACTCATGTTCATATGAAAATTTGTTAATCTAGTTCATATATTTTCTTGCTATGTAGCAGTGCCGGTCCATGTTGCTGAGTCTCATTAATCCATAATGAATGTAGATTATATCTTCATTAAGAAAGCAAACAATGAAATAAATAAATCTCATATGCTGAGTGAAGGTGATTTTTTATCCTGGTACAAGGTCCTTATGTTTTTATAGATAATTATCAAGTGTTTCTTCTATAGCACCAGTCAGCAAACAGCATTTTATGTAGGAGTACTGTCACTTATCCTACTGATATGACATAAGATGGTATATTTTTGAATTGCCTTAATTTGAAGATACATCATTTTCAGTTCGTATAACCAAAGATGTATTTGCATTAATCTCAGATACATTTGATATAGCATAATAGTTTTAAAGTGTTTGGAAAAAAGAATTTATGTCAGGTAGTAGAGTATGGATTATAAATGAGACAGCTTCTTTGTTTCCTGACTGCCCAGAGCCAAATAATCACACAGAAACTATATTAATTACAACACTGTTTGGACTACTAGCTCAGGATTCTTATTAAGTATCTCTTATAGCTTAAATTAACCCATTTCTATTAATCTGTGTATTGGCACAGGCTGTGGCTTACTGGTAAGGGACCCGTGTCTATCTCCTTCAGCAACAACATGGTGTTTCCCTCTTTGACTCTGCCTACACTTCTATCTCTTCCATACTTGTTATATTCTGCCCTGCCATAGGTCAAAGAAGCTTTATTCATTAATCAATAAAAGCAACACATATACAGAAGAACTCTAAATTAAAAGGAAGGTCTTAACTTTAACACAGTAGAATTACATATACAAAAGAGTTATCAAGCAAGAATTACAGTTACAATATTTAGCCCATTTACATTTGGCAAATTATAAAAAATACTCTATCATTTATTATATCTTTGTGAGTCCAAAGTTTTATATCTAATATCTTTTATCATAATGAAGGTAAACTATAACTGTCTGTCTTCAACTCTTCAAAGACTCCAGAAGGATCCATATTACCTAAGTAAACAGGAAGTATGTTCTAAGAAACTTCCAAAACTCTAGAATTGACAGAGACATTTCACTGCCTAGGCAGTCACCCAGATTTCTTCTGTAACATTGGGACATCCATCTTCAGCCTGCAGGCCCACAATATCTGGCAGACTTTTTCATGAAGCAGGAAATTTGAAAATATGTTCTGCGTATATTGGCGGTTCGTCAGTCCCTTTCTTCTATGTCCTGCAGAATTTCTGACAGTTTCTTTGGTGGAGCAGGGACACTGAGTAGTGTCTCACCTTCTTTTGGCAAGTTCAGCAGTCCTTTTCTATGGATCCTGAATGTCCAGCTCATACAGCATACCATAAAGAAGTCCAGGTAATTGTAGTTTCTTGCACAAATGGCTAACTTTGTCACATTTAAGGCAAATTTCATAGCAAATTTCCTCAATTCCCATCAACCTCTTTGAAGTAATTGTTGTTGTTGAAAGCAGACATACCTCACTCTCAAGAAAAGTCTAAGTTCTTAAGACATTTAAAATATCATATTCCATAGGTCTTTGAAGTGTTGTGATATGGAAAGTCCTTCTGTCTATGTGTTGCTTTTATTAGTTAATGAACAATAACTGCTTTGAACCTATGGCAGGACAGAACAACTAAGCAGGCAAAGCTAGGCTGAATTCTCGGAGAAGGAAGGTAGAGTCAGAGAGAAGCCATGGAGCCATTACCAGAGATAAACATGCCATAACATTGTTGGTAGGCCACGAACCTCATGGTAAAATATAAAATAATGGAGAAGGGTTAATTCTATATGTAAGAGCTGGCTAGCAATACACTTAAGAATTGGCCAAGCAGTGATTTAATTAATATAGTTTCTGTGTGGTTATTTCAGGAGCCTGGGTGGCCAGGAAATGAACAAGCAGAGGGTGGCTGGGAACACACAAACAACTCCTACAAAAGTGCTGAAGGTTATCTATCTAACGGAAATATAACTGCATATCTGGAAAACCTAACTGACATGACTACAAGTTTGATGATTATAAATAACTATCTAGTAATCTTTAATTTTTAATTATACTTTTCATTTTTGAATGAGTTGTACAAACATAATACATTAAACAAGGGCAGAAATACATATACACAGTATAAAAAATTAATCTTAAATTTGCATCAATAGACCAATGTCCATACTAATATACAGTATTCATCTCTATATTATACCCTTTTTAAATGAAAACAAAATTTATAAACAACCATTTTGGAAATTTGGGTATTGTTTTTTCCAAACTTCTTCCTGCTGTTTGTTGGGTGAAGTAATTTTAGGGTTTATGAAAACCTTTCAGGGATCATGTTCCATCAAACCACATTAGCCTAGAAAAAATCCACAGGTTTGTTCTCATCTTCTGTGGAAAAAAAAAAAAGCAGAACCTCTTTTCCAAAGTAACATATTCTTACACTTAAATTTTGAAGTCAAGATACCTTTAAAATACATATGTTGGCTTAGCTTAGCAGCCTATGCAATAAAATGTCTCTCTGTACTTAGCTCATTCAAAGTCAAACTTTTAAAGAGAACACAATACCATACATAATACAGACTCTGTGTACATTCCATCTTCACGTGGCTTATTTTCCTTTATCTCTTTAATCTATGAGTGTCTGTACTCTATCTGTTTATAGACTTTGCTTTATATTTTAAAACTATTTCTTTTTATAACTGCTTATATTTTTTTCTCTCTCTCCCAAGCTTACATGCATCTTATAACATACTATGACACATTCAGAGGTTTATTTCTGTCTGAATCTGTCTTTATTGTGTATTTGTAATCATTTTCTGACCAGGAGTCCTTCTGAAAATGCTAAGGAGCATGGCTAAGACTAATTGGCTGCACCGCATCCAACATGGCAGAGTATGTTCGCCAGCAGCTCTGCTAGCCATGCTTGCTGCCTTTGCTCCAGGAACTCAGTGGGTCTATGTCACCATTAATCAACATATACATAAGGACATCCCACATCAATGGATAACCAAGTCACTTCATATAATCATGGTTATGCATTAATCTCACACTGGAAAATTCTAGTCTGGCAGGTATTCAATAGAATATTCTGAAAGTTCTAATTTGTACTTATTTATTGGTATCATGGTTATCTTTTGAGGAATTGAAATAATTCTTTTTAGTCGGGATCATACACTTTTCTTACTGCTTCCTTTTATTTTTGTTAAATAAAACATTATTGCAAAAGTCAGCTGTTACTTTTCTATGCTTCCTATAATACAGAAGACCACTGCATGCCATCTAACTCCTATCAAGATGACTTTGAGACAAGAGTTCATTTTAACCTTACTGTTTGGTAGTGATATCTTTGTTCTAACTTGACCATCATGGATAAAAAGGTATGTTTCTCACTTCTCTTTACTTTTATTGTTCAAATAACAACTCATTTCCAGTAAATAAATCTTTGAGAGATTTCCAGGATTGTAAAGTAAACCTCCAGATTAGCTAAAGTATCATATCTACAAACAATTTTTTTGATAGACAGATTTGATCAATTTGACAAATATAGTGAAATTCTACACTAGGAAATAACTGAAAATGCCATTTCTGTAGCCTGTCTTACAATTCAGAATGCTTAAAATAATTATTATGATGATCTTATGTATTTATTCTAAACAAATTCTATGGGATAACCATATAGTTCATTTGAGGCCCACATGTTATAAAATGGAATCTGGTGGTAATTACCATCTTAAACTTCATTTTCAAATTTTCCCATGTATATAAAAACATATCTATTTCTCATTTTCTTTTCAAATTACCTCAAATACACCCACACATCTTTTCTCTGACTTCATGCCCTTCTTTTTAAATAACATACTCTATCTAATTATTGTTGCCCATATATGCATTGATATGGGGACATCCAGTGGAGCCTGGGTAACCTATCAATATCAACCCATCAACAACTTCAATGTGATTCTCCCTTAAACAGAAGCTAGTATCTGCCTGTAGCTCCTTATTTAGAGGTGGACTTTCCCATAGATGAAGGACATTTTGTTAGCTTTGTCTTTCCAACTCTCGTTTAGTCAACTGAGTCAGTCATGTGGCATTCTCATTTATAGATTTTGAGAAATTACAAGAGTTATTGTGAAAGTGTCTGCAATAGTTTATCCTCCCACACAAAGTATGTAGATGTTCCCCTTTTGTTATATCCTTTTAACATTTATTTGTCATTTGCATTCTTGTTAATGGCAAATAAAAAAAATCAAAAACTGGAACTCCCAGGACATGAAAAGAATTCCATAAGGCTTCCAATTTGTTGCAATTGCAGATGTAAATCAAAGGTGTTGAGTATAATATGGTTACTATAAGGCCATACATCTTTGTAATGTCATCTTGACAGATTGCAAGCTTCTGTTGTCTATTAATCCCAACCACTGACAGATAGGCAGTGCCAAGTAGTGGAACTCATAGATTCTGTCATTACTGAATAGCTAATGTTTGATGAACACATATAATATTTTTTATTATAGCTTCTAGTAGTTCTTTTGTTTTTGTTTCTTTGTGTTTTTTCTTTTCTTTTTTAATCTTTATTCTTTAGGGAGCTCACCACCTAGCTCCCAAATAATCATGGGGAGACTTATTATTACTTGCAAATGGCCAGTTTTACCTTGACTTGTTTCTGGCCAACTTTCCTGAATATAAATTATCCTGTCTATCTTCTGCCTCTGGGTTTCCATATTTCTTTACTCTATATACTTTTCTTTAGTTTTTTTCTCTCTGTGGCTGGCTGTAAAACTGGGTGGCTAGCCCCTGAAGTTCTCTTCTTCTTCTCTTTGTGTTCTTTTTTTTTGTTCCTCCCTCTTCTCTTTTTCTCCTTCTATTTATTCTATCTGCTTGGCAACCCTGCCTATCCTTCTCCTGCTTAACTATTGATCATTCACACCTTTATTAGACCAATAAGTTGTTTTAGATGGGCAAAGTAACACGGCTTTACAGAGTTAAACAAATTCAACATAAAAAATGCAGCATACCTTTGTATCATTAAGCAAATTTTCCACAGCATAAATAAATGTAACACATCTTCAACTGATATTCCACAATGGTGGCTTTCCCCACTTATATTTATATCAAAAGTGTTAAGAGTCCCTCTTTTTCTCGTATCATTATTACTTGCTAAATAATCATTTATATAATAGCCATAGCCAAGTTTTCATGAGCTTAGATAACTTTTTATTGTCTCACTCAATATAAGTATGTCTTTTGAGAAATACCTAATTGTATGTAGTGCCCTCCCACCTACTCTTCTGCTTCAATACCACACTGAACAATGATCATAACTAATCAATTATATTTAACATTAGGTTTATTGCCACCCATTTTATTATTTGCTAAAATATGCTGGAGATTGTGAGTCTTCTTATTTGGGTTCTATAGGAATGTCAGAATATACTTTTATTTCTATAAATAATGACATTGGGACTTCCAGTGGGAAAGCCTTGAGTCAGTCCATTGCTTTATAAATTTATAGTCAATTTGATGAATTTAATGCTTCTATGCAAGATAAATAATTGTTCTTATTTGTGTTTTTAATTTCCTTCATTTTATAAAATTTTTATGTAAATATCTTCCATATTTTTGGTCAAATTGATACTTAAAATTTTATTTATTATTAATGGGATGGCTTATATTTCTTTTTAGGTTTTTTGATCAGTGAACAAGCACATTGCACATTTTGAATGCTGAATTTTACTCACTAAAATTTACTTCCCGTGTAGATTATCTATGTATGTCTCTCTTAGGGTCCTCATTGTTGTCTAGGTTCTCTGGGATTGTGATTTGTGGGCTGGTTTTCTTTGCCTTATGTTTAAAAACCACCTATGAGTGAGTACATGTGATAGTTGGCTTTCTGTGTCTGGGTTACCTCACTCAAAATAATGTTTTCTAGCTCTATACATTTGCCTGCAAAATTCAAGATGTCAGAATGGCCAAGATCAAAAAACACTTAAGTTGGAGAGGTTGTGGGGAAAAGGGAACACTCTTGCATTGCTGGTGGGAATGCAAGATGGTACAGCCCCTTTGGATGTCAGTGTGTCAATTTCTCAGAAAATTAAGTATGGGTTTCTTCTTATGAACAGGTCTTAAATCCAACCAGAAAGTGGTTGGTTACTCCCTTTTACACTTATCACAAATAAGCCAATGGACATGCCCTACCAAACTAACTGTTATGGTAGCTCACAGAGTTTCTAAATTTGTAAGAGTGATTGTTATTTTTATCTTTGGTCTTGTGCTTGTAACCTGTTACTAGACAGAGAATACAAGCTAAGGGAAAACCTACAGCTATTATTCTGCTAAATTGAAATAGTATTAAAATAACTTGTAATGATTTATATCTATACTGAAAGATTAATACATGCTTCCACCTTAATTAAAAAACCTTCTTTTTGTAGTTCATGGTGACAAACAAAAGGACCAACAACTAGTGACTGTTCAGAGAATGAGGAACTGCAGAATGCCTATACCTCCACAATAGCATTTATTAATGCTGTTTTTATTTGTTTGCTTGCTTGCTTTGTTTAAACGGGATTTCTCTGTGTAGCCTTGGCTGTCCTGTTCTCAAATTTGCTTTGTAGACCAGGCTGACCTTGAACTCAAATGTAACTGTGTCTGCCTTCTGAGTGTTTGGATTAAAGGTATGTATCACCACTGACTTATTGCTTGATTTTTAATGACAGCAGTTCTAATGGACATGAGATAGAATTACAATGAAATTTTAATTTACTTTTGCCTGTCATGTAAGAATGTTGAATAGTTTTTATATCCTAGCTGGCTGTATATACTTGGATTGTAGTGTTTTTGTTAGTTAGTTCTTTGCGTTTCTCATATATCTGGATGTCAATCCTTTGTGTTGTTTAGCTGGCAAAGACACATATTCTGTAAGCTATCTTCAACTGAGTATTTGTTTTCCATTGACTTGTAGAAAGGTTTCAACTCCATATAATCTTTTTTTTTTAATTTTTAGTACTATTATCAGGGTTATTAGAATTCTTTCCAGAAAGTGATTACTAATGACTACATGTTTAGGTATTTCATTTGTTTTTCTCTAAGAATTTCATTTCTTATATTAAATGTATTTTACTCACTTTGAATTTTTGTGCAGAATTAGGAATAGAGACCTAGCTACAGTAGTTCTTGAATTTCCAGCGTAAATATCACATTTTACACATTTGGACATAGAGTCTAATAGCTTATATCACCTTTTATCTTACAAATGATATTATTTCATCACTTCACCTGAGTCAAGTTTTTCACAAAGTTGGTACTAAACCTTTGTGCTATTTCATGACTGTAGACATGAAATATCTTTGTGATATTTCACGACTGTAGACATGACTATTCTCTCTCTTTTTCTTTCTTCTTTTTTATTAATTTTGAGACTAGGAAAGCCAAATTTTACTTGCAAAGATAGGTTACCAGAACTATCTATATATGAGAGAATAGACAAATGAAATTTGTCTATTGATTAAGGAATAATACCACCACATATATAGATTAATTCTATTAGTTTTGCTGCACTAGAGAGTCCTGACTAAAGGAATGGCTCATGAATAACCTTGTATTTTATTGTTCTTTGTATTCAGATTGGTTTAAGATATATAATTGGAAATTGTTTTCAATAAAATTTTATTTACAAATATTAATATTCAAGGGAGAAATATTATAACTGAGAAACAATGGAGTAGTGGAAAACACACAAAAAAACTTAAAATATTTTCACAAAAAGGTGGAGTTTATTTAGATGAATTTGTCTTTGTGACACTTGCTATCAAGGAGTTGAGTTTCTAAGATACTATTATTCATTATTCAATTTATTATTAATATATTTACATTTCATTTAAGCCAGAGTAACATTGATATTGGCTTTCATCTGCCTTTATGATACTACAGTGGCTGAGAACATGCATGCTAAACATAGTCATGTTCTCAGTAGATAATGACCATCGGAAAGCAAATGTCCATTCTGTCAGGTTTTGCTTCCTATTAATATGACATTGTGAAGTTATGCTTCAGAAAAACGATGATTTGGTTTTTTGGCAAAGTAATCCATGCTCAGAATTTGATGGTGCAAGTTGAATAGTATCATGGCTTTAAAGGATCTTCATTTTTCTTGTGTGTGTGTGTGTGTGTGTGTGTGTGGAGAGAGAGAGAGAGAGAGAGAGAGAGAGAGAGAGAGAAAGAAAGAGAATGTTTAGTATTCAAAGCTAAGCAACTTAACTCGCTTTATTCTTCAAAAAGAAGTGGAAAATTTTATGATTAGATTCTGAATTTCTTAGAGATAGTACTATGAATATTGAATTCATGCCCTTCTCTCCATATTCTACAGTAAAACAAACATAAAGTTATTTCTCAGAGATAATAAGAATCCTAAGACCATTTAATGCAACAAAATTAAATTCCTGTATTTAATTAACATCAACCCTCAAACTTAACTTCATTACTCCTAGATTGAAAACTAGTCCAGTTTATCTGATGTGAATGTTTTGTAAGTATATTGGTTTTAGATATTGATTGTAACCTCACATTATCTAGTTTCCATTACTCAGACTATTCCCAGTCTTTGCTAACACATCTCATAAAATCAAACAGAATAACATGACAGTTAAATTTGAAAAATCTGTTATTATATTTGAAATTCCACCAATGTTCCCAGTAATAACAATAGATGATTAGAGAAGAAATGGCACCCTCATATTGAGATAGTCTTACTACAATGTATTTTTAATGTCTTTATATTTTGTATTATTTTGATAGGTTTTCAGAAACAGCTCCAGAAATCCATGTTTGGAGACTGATTTTTTT
>PVIU01033461.1:0-12372 GCA_004026605.1 Ondatra zibethicus
CATTCAGAGAGTCTGGTTTGATCATATGCTCATTCAGTCCCAGTCCAGCAGGATTGGTGCACTTCCATTAGTTCAGGCACACTGTCTCAGTAGGTGGACCAGCCCCTCACAGTCCTACCTTCCTTACTCATCTTCTCCCACCTTCTGCTCTTCAACTGCACCTTGGGAGCTCAATCCATTGCTCTGATGTGAATGTGGGTCTCTGTCTCTATCTCCATCTATCGGATGAAATTTCTGTTCCTGTGGGTTTCGCTGTCTCAGGTCTGCTCTGGCCCAGGTCGCTGGCTCAGTCCTGGTCTGCCAATATCCCTGGAGTTGATCCACTCCCTCTCGCACACAGCTTGCTTTCTCAGGTCCATTCCGGCCAAGGTAGCTGGTTCAGTCCAAGATCAGTCTTATTATGGACTTTTTATCACAAATTTTTTAGTTGAGATTGCCAGTACTCCAGTATTAATCATTGCTCTTATTTGCATGTATTTGGATCTGAACCCTTAGGATTGGTTGTCTTCTGTCTTCTGCTCTTCCACTGAACCTTGGGAGCTCAGTCCATTGCTCTGGTGTGAATGTGGGTCTCTGTCTCTATCTTCATCCATCGGATGAAAATTGTATGGATGTGATCAAGATATTTATCAGTGTGACTATGGGACAATGCTAGTTCTGGCACCCTCTCCTCTGCTGCCCAGGGACCTAGCTGGGGACATCCCTGTGGACACCTGGGATCTCATCTAGAGCCAAGTATCTTGCCAGTCCTAAAATGACTACAATAATGTAGATATCTTATTCCCTTCTCCAATATCCAACTTTCCTCCATCTCCACCCTCTCACTCCCCCAAGTTCTCCCCAATCCTTCCCTTCTCCCTTCTCCTTCCCCTCTCCCGTCTCCTGACCCCCCCACTCAACCTCTATGCCCACCCCTGTATTCCCACATTTGACCTGGCAATCTTGTTTGCTTCCAATTTCCAAGAAGATCTATATATGATTTTCTTTTGGTATGCCATGCTATTTGGCTTCTCTGGGCTTGTGAGCTATAAGCTTAGTGTCCTTTGTTTTATGGCTAGGGTCCACTAATGAGTGAATGCATACCATAATCGTCTTTTTTGGTTTGGGTTACCTCACTCAGGATAGCGTTTTCTATTTCCATCCATTTGCATGCAAAATTCAAGATGTCATTTTTTTTTACTGCTTGTATTACCCTAATGTGTATATATTCCACACTATCTTGATCCATTCTTCCATTGAGGGGCACCTCAGTTGTTTCCATGTTCTGGCTATTACAAATAATGCAGCTATGAACATAGTTGCACAAATGCTTTTGTAGTATGATTTGGCATCTCTTGGGTATATTCCCAAGAGTGGTATTGCTGGATCCTGAGGTAGGTTAATTCCCAATTTCCTGAGAAACCACCACACTGATTTCCAAAGTGGTTGCACAAGTTTGCATTCCCACCAGCAATGGATGAGTGTTCCCGTTACACCACATCCTCTCCAGCATAGGCTATCATTGGTGTTTTTTATTTTAGCCATTCTGACAGGTGTAAGATGGTATGTCAAAGTTGTTTTGATTTGCATTTCCCTGATCGCTAAGGAAGTTGAGCATGACCTTAGGTATCTTTTGGCCATTCGAACTTCTTCTGTTGAGTATTCTCGGTTCAGCTCATTACCCCATTTTTTAATTGGGTAATTTAGAGTTTTAATGTCTAGTTTCTTGAGTTTTTTATATATTTTGGAGTTCAGACCTTTGCCCGATGTGAGGTTAGTGAAGATCTTCTCCCATTCAATAGGATGCCTTTTTGTCTTAATGACAGTGTCCTTTGCTTTACAGAAGCTTCTCAGTTTCAGGAGGTCCCATTTATTCATTATTGCTCTTATTGTCTGTGCCACTGGGGTTTTACATAGGAAGTGTTCTCCTGTACCCATGTTTTGCAGGCTACTTCCCACTTTCTATTCTATCAGGTTAAGTGTGGTCGGATTAATATTGAGGTCTTTAATCCATTTGGATTTGAGTTTTGTGCATGGAGATAAGTAAGGATCTATTTTCATTCTCCTACAGGTTGACATCCAGATACTTTATGCTATTTGCGGCTATCGTGAAAGGTGATGTTTCTGTGTTTTCCCTCTCTGTTTCTTTATCCTTTGTGTATAGGAGGGCTACTGGTTTTTTTGAGTTGATTTTGTATCCTGCCACATCACTGAAGGTACTTATCAGCTGTAGAATTTCTTTAGTAGAGTTTTTGGGGTCACTTATGTACACTATCATATCATCTGCAAATAACGAAAGTTTGACTTCTTCCTTTCCAATTCTGCATTAAAACCATCTGGTCCTGGGCTTTTTTTGGTTGGGATGTTTTTGATGACAGCTTCTATTACCTCGCGACTTATAGGTCTATTTCAATTGTTCACCTGGTCTTGATTTAATTTCGGTAAATGGTATTTATCTAAAAAACTGTCCATTTCTTTTACATTTTCCAATTTTCTGGCATACAGGCTTTTGTAGTAAGACCTAATGATTCTTTGAATTTCCTCAGTGTCTGTTCTTATGTCCCCCTTTTCATTCCTGATTCTCTTAATATGAGTGTTCTCTCTCTGCCTTTTGATTAGTTTGGATAGGGTTTTGTCGATCTTGCTGATTTTCTCAAGGAACCAGTTCTTTGTTTCATTGATTCTTTGAATTGTTTTCTGTGTTTCTATTTTGTTGATTTCAGCCCTCAGTTTGATTATTTCCAGTCTTCTACTCCTCTTGGGTGAGTCTCCTTCTTTTTTTCCCAGAGCTTTTAGGTGTGCTGTTAAGTCACTAATGTGTGCTTTCTCCGTTTTCTTTATGTGGGCACTCAGTGCTATGAACTTTCCTCTTAGCATTGCTTTCATAGTGTCCCATAGGTTTGGGTATGTTGTGTTTTTATTTTCGTTGAATTCAAGGAAGAATTTAATTTCTTTCTTTATTTCTTCCTTGACCCAGGAGTGGTTCAGTAGTTGACTATTTAGTTTCCATGAGTTTGTAGGCTTTCTGGGGGTGGAGTCGTTTTTAATTCTAACTTTCCTCCATGATGATCCGATAAGACACAGGTAGTTACTCCAATTTGTTTGTATCTGTGGATGTTTGCTTTGTTACCGAGGATGGGATCAATTTTTGAGAAGGTTCCATGAGATGCTGAGAAGAAAGTATTTTCTTTCCTGTTTGGGTGTAATGTTCTATAGATATCTATTAAGTCCATTTGATTTATTACATCTGTTAGTTCTCTTATTTCTCTGTTAATTTTCTGTCTGGTTGACCTGTCCATTGGTGAGAGAGGAGTGTTGAAATCTCCTACTATTAGAGTGCGGGGTTTGATGTGTGCTTTGAGTTCTAGTAATGTTTCCTTTACATAACTGGATGCTTTTATATTAGGGGCATATATATTCAGGATTGAGACTTCATCCTGATGGATTATTCCATTTAAGAGTATAAAATGTCCATCTCCATCTTTTCTGATTGATTTTAGTTTGAAGTCGATTTTGTTCAATATTAGGATAGCCACATCTGCTTGTTTCTTAGGGCCATTTGATTGAAAAACCTTTCCCCAAACCTTTACTCTGAGATAATGTCTGTCTTTGTGGTTGAGGTATGTTTCTTGTAAACAACAGAATGTTGGATCCAGTTTTCGTATCCATTCTCTTAACCTGTGCCTTTTTTTTAGGTGAATTGCGTCCATTGATATTAAGTGATATTAATGACCAGAGGTTATTAACTGCTGTTATTTTTTTAGGGTTGTAGAGTTTGTGTGTTTCCCTTCTTTGAGTTGTGCTAGTGGAGGGCTGTTTGATGTCTGTTTTATTATGGGTGTTGCTTGTTTCCTTTAGATGTGGTTTTCCTTCTAATACTTTCTGTAAGGCTGGGTTTGTGGCTATGTATTGCTTAAATTTGTTTTTATCCTGAAATACCTTGTTTTCTCCATCGATGGTGAATGAAAACTTTGCTGGATATAGTAGTCTGGGCTTGCATCCATTGTCTCTTAGTTTCTGCAGCTCATCTATCCAAGACCTTCTGGCTTTCATGGTTTCCATAGAGAAGTCAGGTGTAATTCTGATAGGTTTACCTTTATATGTTACTTGGCCTTTTTCCTTTGCAGCTCTTAGTAATGTTTCTTTATTCTGTATGTTTTCTGTTTTGATTATTATATGACAAGGGGATGTCCTTTTTTGATCCAAACTATTTGGTGTTCTCTTTGCTTCTTGTACCTTCATAGGCATATCCATCTTTAGGTTGGGTAAGTTTTCTTCTATAATTTTGTTGAATATATTTTCTGGGCCTTTAAGCTGTGCTTCTTCCCCTTCTTCTACCCTTATTATTCTTAGATTTGGTCTTTTTATCGTGTCCCAGATTTCCTGGGTGTTTTGTGTTAAGAATTTGTTGGATTTGTTGTTTTCTTTGATCAATGAGTTTATTTTCTCTATCGTATCTTCAGCATCTGAGATTCTTTCTTCTATCTCTTGTATTCTGTTTGTTGTACTTCTCTCTGCCGTTTTTGATCATTTACCTAGATTTTCCATCTCCAGCCTTCCTTCGGTTTGTGTTTTCTTCATTGCCTCCATTTCAATTTTTATGTCTTGAACTGTTTCCTTTACCGGTTTGATTGCTTTTTCTTGGTTTTCTAGGGTATCTCTGATGAATTTATTCATTTATTCTAACTTTTTGTAGTTTTCTCATCCCTTTCTTCAGAGGAGTTTTTCACCTCTTATTTAAAGGTCTCTATCACTTTCATAAAGTTATGATTAAAGTCAATTTCTTCTACTTCTTTTGGGTTAGGTTGCTCAGGTTTTCCAGTTAAGTACTCATTGGTTTCTGGTGTTATCATGTTGCTTTTCAAATTGTTGGAGGAATTTTTGGATTGTCTCCTACCCATCTCTTCCTCTGATTTCAGCCAGGGGAGTCTCAGTGGATCGGGACCTCTCAGGAAGGCTTGTACACACTCACCCCTCTGGATAGCTGATCTCAGTGCAGGAAGAGGAAGTACCATCTGGACTTCCGATCCTTCTGTACCTCCAATCTCAGCACAGGGAGAGAGATTCCTGGGGTTCCAAGGCCCCACAGAGGAGAGGGCAATCTTGCAGGGGCAGGGTACTGGGTCGTGTTGATCAAAGTGGCCTGCAGGGACCTTACCACCAGGCTTGTACAACCTTACCGGTGTGAGCCACCTCCGATCTCAGCGCAGGAAGAGAGAGTGCTGGGGTACCAAAGCCCCACTGAGGAAAGGGCGATCTTGCGAAGGGTGGGGGGGTGAGGTAGGGGTGCAGTGTCCTATAGAACAAAGAGGCCCGCGGGGATCTTACCGCCAGGCGGGCACAACCCTACCAGTGTGAGCCACCTCCGATCTCAGCACAGGAAGAGAGAGTGCTGGGGTACCAAAGCCCCACCGCGGAAAGGGTGATCTTGCGTGGGGTCCGTTATAGCTGTTATTACACTAACCTTGATGTAATATCAGTTTTGGTTGACATAATTCTGAATCTCAGAAGGGTTTGCTTGATATTTTATACTATAAATGTAATTTATCATAGCACTTTCTGCATAGTTGTAGTAAGAGTACTGATGGTGACTCTGTTGTTCAATATTTTTTATGCTTACCACTATTAGGACAAACTTTGCATGAAACTGCTCTATAGCTCAAATTTATAGTCATACACATCATAGACCTTTTAATTTATTTTCCAGTTTTGAGTAAATTGAAAAGATCTGTCAATTTATTACCAAAACTAAAATGTATTGATGGAATGTAAACTGTATTACCTCAGAAGTTCAGGGCTATCAAATGACTAGTTATCTATCTTTATCTTCCTTACATTATTATGGATATCCTGGTATTGCAAAATTCTATCAATCTTTATTGAAATCACAAGATATAAATAAAATGTAGTGTTTTATTAGGTACACAGCAAACAACAAATTAACTTAAATGCAATCCAGCTATGAATCCAATACAAGTGATTCTTATTCTCTAATATTCAAGGGATACTACAGGAATATGTCTTGATATATTTGGGCTGTAACTTGGCTAACTGGATGTCACAATTTTCTTCTGTATGTAGCCAGTGAAGAGAGAAGAGAACTTGGAAAAGTTATACAACTTTGTATGTGTGTCTTTGTTTGGAGGCCAAAGTATTGTTCTTTACCTTAATTTTTGAGATACATTATCATACTGAGCTCAAAATTCTAAAAAGGCATGAAAATTAGTAAATTTTGTGGAGTACACATAGTAGAAATGTTGTTGTTTTAAAAATTATTGCCATAGTCATACTGGTTCTTATGACAACAGATGCACAGGGAATTAAATACCAAAGATAATGGTTCGTTGAGAACTGTCAATCTTGAGTCAGAGAGATAAGATACACAATTATATTTTTCATTGTCATGATGTTGATACTTCTCCAAAAATATAGCCAGAATTTAATAGTTTCCTCCCCAAATTTTTAAAGATAATACTTAAGAGAAATCTATTTTGAGTCTTGTTTTATAGTATCTACCATGGTAAACAGTTTTTAAGATATGGTATTAATTTTTCAAACGTATTTTTTTCTTTAAAATGTATCATGTTCAATGCATAGGAAGATGAACCTATTGGGAAGAAGGGGACTTCAGCATCAGTGATAAGGAAGGGGAATAATTGAAGATTATGATCAAAGTACAATATATAAATATATGGATATATATGAATATATGGTATATGTGAAACTAAAAGAATAACAAAAAAGAGACATTCTATTGGTATTCACTGACTTTTCTGTAGTTGAATTTTAATATCACCAATATGTAAATTTTGTTTTAGCGTTGTAAGAAATGAAATTATTTATTATTTAAATTTATTTATTTTATATTCTGACTGTAGTTTCAACTCCTACCCAGCCTCACATTCTCTCAGCCAACCGTCTTTTGCCCTGCACTTCCCAATCTGTTACTCCTCTCTTTCTGTTCAGAAAGAGACAGACCTCCCCTGGCTATCAAGAAAGTATGGCATGCCTGACATAACAAGGTGAACTAAGACTAAGTTCCTCCCCTTGTGTAAAGGCTGGGCAAGGCATCTCAGTATGAGGAATACGTTCCCAAAAGCAAGCCAAAGAATCAGGAACAGCCCCTGCTCCCATTGCTAGGAGTCCCCAAAGTAGACCAAGATACCCAACTGTCACACATATGTAGAGGGTCTAGGTTGGTCCCATGTAGGCTCTCTGTCGGTCCAGACTCTGTGAGCTCCTATGAGCCCATGTTAGTTATTTCTGTGATAGCCTTGAAATCCCGGGCTCATACAATTCTTCATGCCCATCTCCAGCAGGATTCCCTGAGCGCAGCCCAATGGGTGGCTGTGGGTCACTGCATCTATGTACATCAGTTACTGGATAAAGGCTCTCTGATGACAATTTGGGTAGTTACCAAACTATGAGTATAACAGAATATTGTTAAGCTTCATTACATTTACATTTTTAAATTGTGTTTGGTTATGTCCTAGGTCACTGGGCCATCCAGACTCTGGGTCCTGGCACTCCAGGCAGTGTCACGGATGGGCTTATTATCATGGGATGGTTATGAGGTTATATCAGTCATTGGTTGGCAACTCCCACAATCTTTGTGTCTCCCTTACTCGTGCACTTCCCACAGACAGGACAAACTGTAGATCAAAGGTTTTGTGTCTGGGCCATTGTCTCAATCCATCCACTGAAAGACCTGCCCAGTCACAGGAGCTGGCCAGTTCAGTCTATGCATCCACCATTTCTTGGAGTCTTTGCTGTAGTCATCCTTGTAGGTTACTGGAAGCTTCCCTTATATCAGGTTTCTACCTGATCCTGAGATGTACCACTTCCAGTCATCTTTCAGTACTCTTCCCCTCCATCCACCTCCAACCTGATCCCTCATCTCCCTATTTCCACCCACCCCACAGTCCACCAAGGAGATCTCTTCTATTTTACCTTCCCCAGGAAATCCATGTTTCTGCGACCCCTCGGGCTCTCCTTTTTACCTAGTCTCTCTGTGTCTGTGGATTGTAGCATAGTTATCCTTTACTTTACAGCTAATGTCATTTATAAATGAGTGTATTCCATGTTTGTTTTTCTGGGTCTGTTACTTAACTCAGGATGATTTTTTATAGTTTTGTCTATTTACATTCAAATTTCATGTCATTGATTTTAACAGATGAATAATGTTCCACTGTGTAAATGTACCACATTTTCTTTACCCATTCTTCAGTTGAAGGGCATCTAGGTTGTTACCAGTTTCTGACTATTATGAATAAAGTCAATATGAACAGAGTTGAAAATTTGTTTTGTTGTGTGATTGAACATCTTTCGGGTATATGTCCAAAAATGGTATAGCTGGGTGTTGAGGTAGATTAATTTCCAATTTTTTTGAGAAATCACCATATTGATTTCCATAGTGGATTACAAGTCTGCACTCCCACTAGCAGTGGAGGAGTATTCCCCTTGTTCCATATCCACTCCAGCATAAGCTGTCATTTGTGTTTTTCATCTTAGCCATTCTGACAGGTGTAAGATAGAATCTCATAGTTATTTCAGTTTGCATTCCCCGGTGGAAATTATTTTCTATGCAACGTCTTGAAAGAGTCAAGTGACATTTTTTCCACAACCAGGTATGCTTTCCTGTAGTTGATCGACCTTAAGTTTTACTAAATAGATGTTGATTATTTCCAAGGTATGAGTGCCACCACTATAATTTTAAATGAATCTTGCCATGCTAGTTGTTATTGTGGTTCATAGGCATCACAACTGGGCAGGACTATAATCGCTTCCTACCCTTGGAAGCTTGCATAATATCAACTATTAAAGTTAGTCCTCAGAGACGAGACCTTTAAGTCAGATCTGTCTCTAATCCTGTGTCTGAACTGCATGGTATCTTCAACAACAAGGAGTTACTTTCAATTTCTAGGGGGCAACGAAGGGCAAGTGATGTTAGTCTGTATTAGTCTATAATAGTCTATATAGTTTTAGAAGTCTTTTGAATTCCCCTGATCAAAAACTCGAAAGTAGGTTTATCATTCCCAGAACTGGCGTTTCTGCTAGAACGTCTATAGCTCTTTGGGGGAAAATTATTTTCCCAAGTGGAACAACTGTGTTGAAAAACATTCCTGTATTATATTCATGCACTTACATATGTATTCAAGTAAATACATAATATGATGGTGCCCTGTGGCTTGTTTTGTTTTGTTTTTGTTTTTGAGAAAAGGTTTCTCTGTAGCTTTGGTGCCTGTCCTGGAAGTAGCTCTTATAAACCAGGCTGACCTCGAACTCACAGAGATCAGCCTGCCTCTGCCCTCTGAGTGCTGAGATTAAAGGCATGCGCCACCACTGCCTAGCTGCCCTGTGGCTTTTGCAAACATATTTAGTATTATTTATCAATCCTTGCCTTCTCCTTCTATATTGTCCTCCCCACTTGCCCAGTTAAAGCCTCCTTTCATCTTTCTTATTTCTCTCTTCATATTGCTTGTATACTGATATATCAGACTAACTCTAATAGGAGAAAATCATCCTTTTGCTATTCTGAGTCATACGTGAGCATTAAAATTGGGAATCCATGCCTAAAATGGTATACATATTTAACTGCATTTATAATTTATAACTTAAAAACATCTACAACATTTTTAATCGATTTTTATCCTGTGATCCTTTAAAACATGAAGAATCATTCCATGAAAGATTAATGAAACTATAGCATAAAGGAGATAACAGAGGAAATCACGCTCCAATTGTTTTTCAGTTGGATATCCTGCTATTTTTAAGCTCTCTTTTCTAAATTGTACTCTAGAGTTCCCTTTAAATTACTACATTTTTGGAATAAAAGACTAAGTGATACCTATGTATATGAATCAGAAAAACCTCTTTAATGTCTTTAGCTTCCATTAATAATAGCATTACTAATTCATGATGTGAATGTTTTATTTTAATGCTTGTAGCGTTGCTTTTGGTTGGAAGCCAGGTGGATTTAATCTTACAACTATGCTTATAATGTGGAGCTGTTTTGGTTAATGGTATGTATTAATGCAACAGTGGACAGCTGGAATTGAGTCAGAGAAATGGCTCGTGGCAAGCATTGGAAGTCTTAAGAGATTTCAAGTTTTCTCGTGCTTTTTTTGCTAGTATTCTCAATTATCTTGAGGAAATCGTGATTTAATGCAAAATTTATAAACATGTTATGAGACATGAACTAGCATGTAGAAAATCCTAAATATTACACATGCCTATACATACGCATACATGTACATCCATTTAAAACTAATGAATGGCTTCAACAAATATACAGATTATAAACCATCATAAAGCTGACTTATATTTCTCAACAATAATAGTAAAAATATTCACTCTCTGGCACAGACCTGTAGTCCAAGGATTTAGGAGATGGTGAGAGGAGGAGCAGTTCAAAGCCATTTTCAGCTATGTTGTCTGCTCAAGGTTGGCAGAAGCTAAGCAAGATATACATGTTTGAACTATCAAGAGCTGTGCATGTAGCTCAGTATAGAATTGTTTTGAGTATTCAAGGCTCCAGGTTCAATCCCCAGTGCTTCACAAAAGATAGGATAATAAGAAAACTATTCTGATGGGCTTCAACCATGATGGTCATGGTCTAGAGAGCTAGAAGGATGGCCTGCACCAATGGCAAGGAGGAGTGCAGTGGCCTACAGCTCCCAGAAAATCCTGCCAATAGAGAAATGGGAAAAATGGCTGAATGAAGGCAAAAAGAAGGGTAACTAGAGATGCAGGGGTGCTAACAGCTTTATGAGCATTACTGTGGCAGAGACAGGCAACCAGGAGGCTCAGGTCCTTATGAGGCCCACCTTACCCAATTGCTACCTACTTGGCTGGTGTTGCTGCTTGGTCTACAGGCCAGGCCTGTGGCATAGAGCTACTTCTGCTGCTTGCCCTGCTGGAGGAAGTATAGCATGAGGTGCAGTGCCCACAAGCTAAAAACATGATGGTCATGCCTGGGGAACTGGCAGGGCAGATGGCACAAGGGCAGGGTGGTGTACAGCAGATTGAAGCTTGTGTAGGTACTGCCCATGAATGCAATGCCCAACTGCACAATTACCCTGAGTCTGAACAGCAAGAAGATATCTGAGATGAAGAATGGTTCATTTTCTGAATTACCCTCCCTAAAGACCTGTGTAGTTCCTGGTGCTACCACAGGCCTTGCTGATGTCTGTGGTCCCAGCTGTTGCTGGCTGCTACATGCAAGGAAGCTTCTTTTACATGACTGCAGACTCAAAACTAGGAATAAGAGATATTGAAGGTCTCAGTGACAACCTCTCCGTCCCCTCGACACCCCAATAATAATCAATACAGGAAACTATTGAAGAGAGTTTTAAAAATTGTGATAAAGATGCTAATGTTTAACTATTCAAAATTGATGGCTTCTGGTGGTGATGTGAGTGGGAAGGGACTGAATTTTCTTTAAGGTTTGGCCACTGTGAGTTTGCCCATGCTCCAGTGAGTATATGGGTAATACAAATTAGACGTGGTGTATTTTTCTTTCATATTTTATTTTATTATTTTAATTTTAGGGGTGGGTGGGGAAGCACAAGGGTGGGAAGATGGTCTGGGAGAAATGAGAAGTGAGTGTGATGAGGGTTTATTGTATTAAATTCTCAAATAATTAACAAAAATACTATCTTGAGAAAAAAAAGCATGTTCATCTCAAGAAAATGAAATAAAACAATTCCATTTAAAGTGGCATTAAAGGAGAAAAATACTTATTAATTAATTGCACCATGAAAGCAAAATATTTATACACTGAAATCTGTAATTCTGAGACATACTATGTTGGGGAATTAGGTCATTACGATAAATAACCAAGCCAGCTCAAGAAGAACAGATATTTTTTAATGGTTAATAAAGGGGAAACTCACTCTACAAGAGTGGGAGCTCCGACGTCCTATCTGTCCGGCGTACACCACATGGAGAGAGCGAGTACCTGTATCCTTCTGGTTTTGCTACCTGGATCCCAGGTAGCCACACCCTAACTAGATGTGATTGGTTGATAGTTTCCCCATCATCTCCCCCTTTTGTCTAAACAAGATCGATCCAAACCCAACACAGCTATATACAATAGGAACAGATACCAAATATAAAATTACAAACAATGAACAATATTAAGCAAGGAATGCATAACAAAAGTTTTACTAAACATTCTATTTCAAGGAGTCTAACTATTGCATTGAAATTAAGCTTGGCTAAATCATGAGGAAGGTAACTACAATAATCTAATCTTTAAATCCATCAAAGATCTGAGAAGGGAAACAATATTACTTGAGTGAACAGGAAGTGCAATCGAGAAACTTCCAAAATCTGCAACAAATGACAGAGACAACTGACTAACTGGGCAATCACCCAAAGTCTCATTTGCAA
>PVIU01033462.1:0-12374 GCA_004026605.1 Ondatra zibethicus
TCTCTCTCTCTCTCTCTCTCTCTCTCTCTCTCTCTCTCTCTCTCTCCCTCCCTCCCTCCCTTCCTTCCTTCCTTCCTCCACTTCCCTCCTTCTCCTACTTCTCCCCCTTTACCTGCTTCTCCTCATTCTCCTCCTCCTCCTCCTTTTTCCCTTTTCTCTATTTCTTCTTTGACCTTAGCTAGAGACAAATAAGGCAGTCTCTTCACAGACAGAACAACTCCATGAATTCTTAAGAAGGCTTGGTTTTCTTTCCTCCAAAAAGTTAGAGAAAGGCTGGAAATAATATTTTTACCGAAAAAGACAGCTTAATTTTTGACTAGTTTTGAGCTATTATTTCCCTCACAAAACAATACATTTGATATTTGTACCCTTGTGTTAGGAGAGGAAACTATGTAGTTGAGTGATTAAGAACAATATTCGATGTTTGTAGGAGTTAACAACTTCCAATGACAATTGTTTTAATCTATTTTTTAGACTATAATGAACAAGAAAGATAGGACAACTGCTAAGGAATGATGGGTATCTCAGGGCCATCTGTCCTCTTTCTGTCTCAAGTGATTAATGATCTGTAAATTCATGATTTTGGACTCAGGCCAGTGTTTTAGAAACTCACCCTGAAGGGCAACATCATGGCTCCCACAACATTTAGGTAATATTTTTTCCCTAACTTTTAAGCATTTTTAAATGATAGAACACACTAGAATTATGCTGGGTATAAAACAGAGCTATCTAAACTTTTTCTAGAAACTATGAAATATTCACCAGTTATATATTCTGTTACACAACACACAGAGAAAGGCACACATTTATCTGGAAGACCCTGTACCTTGTAGCTTCTGCTTATACATTGTTATTTCACTGTCTAAAGATAAGGGCTTCATGGGAGTACTTGAATAATTTTAAGAAAGTATCCTTTCTAATTGTTAAGTTTTGTAACATAAACACTGGTGTAAAGCCGGACAGGATATTAGAACTAGAGAAAGAAAGAAGGGAGCTGGAAGTAAGGAGGAAGAATTTGGGAAAGGAGGGAGAAAGAAGTCCAAGAAAGGTATAGCAGGAGGCAAACTTAAGAGACAGGGAGGGAAAGAAGGAAGGAAATGGAAAGGAAACCAGAGAAAGAACAAGAATGAAGGAGATGAAGAAATGAGAAAAAAAGGAAGAAAGGAAGAAAAAGGAGAGAGGGAAAGAGGGAGAAAGGAAAGAAGGAAGGAAAAGGAGGAAGGGAGAGAGTGAGGGAAGGAGAAAGTGAGGACACAAGAAATGGGAATAGAGAAGGAAGACAAGGTGGGGACAAAAGAAATGAAGAAGGAGGAGAATTTAAAGAAAATATTGTTTCCAAGATGACAGGCCATAGCATGTTCTCTTACAAAAATCAGAGCTGTCACTGGTGATAGATAATCCATCAGCTTCCTTGTGGTATCAGATTTTAATCATTCAGTATTCACTAAACAATTTGACGAGCAAAATCCACTCCTGAGTTTTGCCTTTAATATGGAACCAATGCAGAAGAGAAAGCCATGCTACCTGCAATGAAGGGGCAGATGACCTTCAAGCTGTAAATCATGTACCTTTCTGTATCTCTGGGCTCTAGCAGTCCCCCAGTCAACTGTGCTCCTAGGTCCTGTCAGATGCCCCCCAGGTACCATCAGGGGAACTCATTTAGGTTTGTTAACAATGCTTTGAAGCTAAAACTTCGAAATCCAACAGGCCAACTCAGACTCTTGTAGTGAGTGAGGATGGAGTGTGAGTCTCTCTGAGGTACCAACTGCTATGCTGTTGGTGCATTTCTCTTCATTCCTATGGGACTTTCTCCTTCTCTTGACACTCCTGCTTGAGATCTACATTAAAATACTTTCTAATAAAAATCTAACTCTTCTCTGTGTCAGCTCATCCTGAAATTCTTTTCTGCACTGAAGCCTAGGAGCTGGTTCTTCCTGAGTTGTGGTCCGTAAACATTAAAGGAATTCCTCAGACTCCTGTGGGCGGCAACATGAAGCTGTGTCTCTGTCCTGAAGCCTCTCAGATGGTCACAGTGATGTGAAATTCCACAAAAGCAAAATAAATGACTGTAAATGCAAATTAGGAGATTTTAAATGAAGATAATATCTGAGCTATTGTAAAAATCAGTTGTTATTTTGTTTGTTTATAATGCCAGCAAACGAAATGTTAACCACAGAAAGGCATCTAGGAAAAGAACGTTATAATTCACACAAGAAAAACATTGTTTTGCTTTCGACTCCTACAGCTGGGAACTTGCTTTTTCTAATATCCCTATTGAAATTAACAGTTTAATTCGCTTTTCCATTTATGAGACAAATGCTCATGTAATCTAGTGCCACAGTGACAACCTGTTTGCACCTGGATTTAATTTACAGGGACAGCCCATTTGCCTGTTTGTACAGGAATCAAATTAGGCTATCCATGTATAACACACAGCGAGTTTAATGAGGTTCAGACCTGTCTCCCAAAGCCACCACTGGGTAAAAAGTGTTTCACTTGGGAAATTAGAATCTCCATCACCTCTGTCATAAATCTGCAAGGGGAGGTGACTCTCCTTTGCATTAAGTATCCACAATGAAGGGAAATGAGATGATGAACGCATGTCTGCCCATTCTCTAGACAGTTGGTGGAAATAGTTTATGATTACTTACCACTTCTACCAACTTCACGTGGAGATGTCCAGCCGAAGTCCACATAGACTATAGTTCCGCGGGGTCTTTCTTTTTCACACATGGAGGTTTTCCAATAACAATTTCACATCAATACATGTGGGAAAATAAGTCCTACCAGGCCGAGGAAAACACTCCTGGAGAGTTAATTACTAAGTAAAAAAAGAGTAGATTACCCACAAATGTAACTAAGGGAATAAGAGTTCCCAGTGCTTTCTACCTTTCCATTTCATATATGCTAACTCACTCTGATGTCGATTGTCCCATCCACTTACCATGAGGCGTTATAGTGAAGCCATCTACAGGATAAAGCTTCTGCCTAGGCACACCTAAAGTCCCCATCACCATCGCCCAATACTCACATGTAATTGGAGGAACTACACAGAGAAGGGAACATACATAGTTAATCTTTCTCACAGAATTAAAGAGTTTACTCATGGGACTAGGAGGGTTGCTCAGTGATAAGAGCACTTGCTGTGCAAGCATGAGGAAATAAGTTTGAATTCCCAGCACAACGGTAAGAAGTCAAGAAGCCAAGAGGGTCTGCACATGTAACTGTAACTCCAGCAGGGTGGGAGGCAGAGACAGGAGGATGGCTGGGACTTGCTGGCTGCTATCAGAACCTCCGGTTCAATAAGACATTGTTTCAAGTAAATAAATGTGAGAATGATAGAGCAGAACACACAATGTCTTCTTCTAGCCTCTACACTCATTTACATACACACATTTGTACATGCAAATACAACACACACACATGCACTCACACACACACACACCAGTCACTCACAGATAGATACATCTGTATGAACACATTTGTGCTTGCATACACAACACACACACACATACACACACACACACACACACACACACACACACCTCTGCCAGTCTACAAGCATTGCTTACCTCCATCTATTTGAGCTATATAATGAATCACACCACTTTGTTCTGACTTGTGCCTTAGCCTCCTTTAGTAGCATGGATAGTCCCCTAACTTGACAACCCTTTCCAGCACTCGTCCCATCTTTCCTTCTGTGTGGTTACATGCTGTCTGTGATGAATGTGACCTTAACCATGTTTTCAAATCATGCTCTCCCATTTCAGCAGGATTAAATGAGAGTTTGGGGACTCACCAGCCTCTCTCAGAACACCGTCTTCTTGGCTAAAGAAAGCTATTAACATTTTTTCTTTTAGCCCTAGCCAGAAATAAGATGCCTCTGGCAGCGAATTCATTGTCAAAGAGCCATGGACCAAGCCAGCGGAAAACCTTGCCACTGCCACTGTTTAATTTCTGTTCAGCTCAAACTTGTTTTCTCCTTACAGTGCTGGGAGAAAGGGAGCCATGGGCTTCCGAAACAGTCCAGCTATATGCAGTTACCAATCTTTGACATGCAAAACTGCTAAAAATTGTAGCACCTACACTCCAGGGAAGTGCGGCTAAACGAGAAGGCATAAAATATCATTGAAAATTCACAATTCATTCCCCTGAAATGCCAGAATAAGGTTGTTAATTGTTCACAATGCACTGTGACAGGACCTCGGAGGAGAGGAGCCTGTTGCAGGAACACGCAACATGGAAGCTCAGAGAGATGAGAAACTGGCTGTTATTTCAGCTTCCATCCAGACAGAAAGACATGTTCCCTGTAATAGGGGACTACCACACCACAAATCAGTCTGTCATCCTGCATCCAATTGTAGATTAATAGAGGACATAACACAGAAATCTCATTTGTTACATTTCATAAAGGTTGGGTGCAAATAATGCATTTTTATTGTCAGAGATGCAATAAAAATTTTACTGAGTACAGAGTGAGAAATCAAAAGACATATTCACACCCTGCTATAAAAGATGACCAGTATTGATATTTTGACGGAGTTGCATTTAAACATGAATTTATCTATGCCTATTTCTGTGTGTTGTGGTTGCAATATAAAATGTCCTTTACACTACAATCTATAAGTTCATGTATGTAAACACTTGATCCCCAGTTAGTGACACTGTTTGGGGAGATAATGAAAAGTTTAGAAGGTGGAGCCTTACTGGGAGAATGTATAACACTGGGTAGAGGGTGGGGGGTGATGAAGGGGGTTGGGGGTGTTGCAGTTTATGGCCTAGTCATACTTCCTGTTCTCGGTCTCTGTTCCGTGTATACAAATGAAATGTGATCAGTCAGCTGTGCCCTCCTGCTGTGCTTTTGCCCAGTGATGGATTATGACCTTTATGTGTAAGCTTAATTACCTCTTATCTCCTCTGACTTGCTTATACTCAGGGAATTTTACCAGAGAAACAAAGAAGCAACTGCTACAGTATGGCTCACCTGCCTCTCTCTTTCCCCTTCCTTCCGTTTCTCTGTCCCTCCGTCTACAGGTTTATGAATAGAGTTTTAGAAAAGATGACACATTTAATCATCATCCGGAACGTGAAGTAATTACACTACTTCCAAGCCATCCGGCTAGCTTGTTTGGTGGGTTGAAAGAAGATGTTTCCCATAGCTTAGATTTTGAAGACTTGGTCCCCAGGTAGTGGAGTTATTTGAGGCATTTAGGAGATGTGGCCTTGATGGGGGAAGTAAGTCACTATAAACATTTCAAAGATCTGCAAATTCCAAGTTTGCTTTTTGCTTCCTGGCTGTGATTTGAAATGTGAGCTCTCAGCCACCATGCCTACAGCCTGCTACCTCCACTCCTCATCATGGACTATAACCTCTAGAACCAAAAGAGCCAAATAAACACTTCCCTCTGCGAGATACCTTTGCCGTGGTCTCTTGTCAGAGCAACAGAAAGGTGACTAACACGGCCTGTGAAGTAACAGGGATATTAGCCAAAGACACAGTCTTAGGTTTCAGACTTGTGACAGTTAAATTAAACTGTTAAACTTCTTATGATTTCTAAATACCCAAATAGTCATCTTCTCTTGAGCAGGTGATGTGGCTCAGTGGGTAAAGGTAATTGCCACCAGACCTGACTTCTGACTGTTATCACTGGAACCCACACAGTAGAAGAGGAGAGATGATCTTCACAAGTTGTCCGCTGACCTCCACAGACACACACAGACACACAGACACACACACATACACACACACACACACACACACACACACACACACAGAGAGAGAGAGAGAGAGAGAGAGAGAGAGAGAGAGAGAGAGACATACACAGGGGATAAATAAGTTTAATTTTTAAAAATGTGGGTATGCTTTGATTTAAGGGCTAATGGCATTGGCTTCCTGTTTAGAGATGCAGGACTTGTTGACCCATTGAATTTTGTTGTGATTTTTTGTGATTTGTTTGTTTAACAAGTTCGTTTTGACCTTCAAAAAGTGTATTTTGTTCTAACCGATTGATTCATTTCAGACTTAATTAATTACCAAACACTAGGAATCATCATTGATAATTCATTTTCTTTTCAAAAAAAAAACCAAACATTTTTTTCCCAATAACTTGTGCCTGGAACATGCCTTTCAAGACCTCTAAATTCTCCAAATTCATTATCTGTATGGCCCTTGAACAATTCAAAATGTGTGTTTTACTGTGTGATATAGATAGGGAGACCAAGTTTCCCTTCATAATCAGGCAAGTAGACCTCAGGCTTCAGAAAGACCAGGACTGCAACATGAGGGGATACTGATTACCCACATATTTAAGGGTAAAGCCACATGACATGGTTTCCATTCCTAGGATGCATCATCAAAAAAGAAAAGGCCATAGGATGAATTAAAGAAACAACAAAAGAGATAATTAAAGTTCTAGTCTTAATTACTATATATATGTGTGTATAGATACACACACACACACACACACACACACACACATATTTGCTTTCACCGCTAGTTAGGCTTTGTGTATCTGTCCTATAATTAGAAATAATAAATTAGTAAGCAAAAAATTCTTGGTGGTGTGCAGTCTACAGTATGCTGACTACATTTTGAAGCACCATGTCAATTTTTTAACGTCCTATCCATATAATTATCAAAATTCATCTTCCCTACTGTGGTGGTTAGCTTTATTTGTTAACTACATAAGCTGGAATCATCTGGGAAGAATGTCCTAATAAGGGATTGTCCACACTTACTTGGTTTGTGGATAAGTCTATGAGGGATTTCCTTTAACTGATATGGAAGACCTGTCTTGCTGTGGATGTCATTGTTGCCTAGGAATGGGGAACTGAGTTGTGCAGTAGAAAAACCAAGCTGTGCAGAAACAAGCAGGCAAGCATGACCTCATTCGTGCCCCTCTGCTCTTTACTTGGAAGTAATCTCCAGATTCCCACCCAGATCTCTGACTTCAACACAGCGACGGACTATAACTTGGAGTTGTAATCCAAAACAAATATTTTTTCCCTTAAGCTGCTTTTTATCAGGGAATTTTCTCAGAGCAACAGAAATAATGCTATAATATCCCAATTTATATGAACACAGCTGAGAACTGGCTTCCATAATTGGTTCATTTTCTTCTGCCTTCTTGTCTGATATATTTTCCTTTTTCCTGCCTTCCTTGTTTCTAGATGTCTGTATCTCCTTCCTGTTTTTCATTCTTTTCATTTATTCACATCATTTATACTAGACTTCTTTTATTTTTCTGCTTTATTTTTCTTCCCCTTCTTCTTCTGTCTCTCTTACCACATCCTTATTCTCACTCCATTGTCATCTGTGTGGTTTTCTTGCTTCTCAATTCATTATTTTGACAGTTCTTAAGAGCTATAATTATCTGTAAATAAAGATGTCTTCTGGGAATGAGAGTTAAAAATCCACCTGCCAGGAGATAGAAGAAAAAATAGCAAAATCAGTCTTAGATAGAAATAGCTCCTCATCTTTTCCTTATAATAGTGCTGTCTCATAATGCATTTTATTTACTTTAAAAAATAAAACTACTTATAAAAAGATATATAAAGAGAGGCAGACAGAGAGATACAGTGATTTCTATGTTTGATCCTTAATTTTTCTCTGGAGCAACGGCCCCAGTAACCATGTAAAAATAAACAGAAGCAAAATGAATTAATTTTGGACTGGCTGACTTTTTCTTACAAGAGAAAGAAAAATGGTGGACTGTGGAGTTCAATTTTTTGAGACCATCACACAGTGTTCTTACCTTCAACAGCCACATGAGTGAATGCTAAAGTCAAATTATCAATAATTTGCAGAAAAAATCATTATGTTTTAAGAAAGTTGTCAGATTTGTGTTGAGATGTCTCATTCTTAGTATCCCTGAATCCATGCAACTATAAGTTGGACACACCTGTGTGTAATGTATGCTGAATTGACATTAGAAATTCATAGCACAACTTTTGTGGCTTGAGCTATCTCTGATTTTATTACCTTTGCAATGGCAGAAAATAGTCTCAGGAAAAGTTTTGGAAAACTGAATTGAAATATAATAATATATGTATTCAGCTTTGATCTGAGCCTACTGGAACAGAATAATGATGTTATTGTATTTAGTATTTCAATTAAGATTAAGAAAAAGAGGAAGAAGAGGAGGAGGAGGAGGAGGAGGGGAAGGAGAAGGAGGAGAAGGAGAAGGAGAAGGAGAAGGAGAAGAAGAAGAAGAAGAAGAAGAAGAAGAAGAAGAAGAAGAAGAAGAAGAAGAAGAAGAAGAAGAAGAAGAGGAAGAGGAAGAGGAACAGGAACAGGAACAGGAACAGGAACAGGAACAAGAAGAACAAGAACAAGAAGAAGGAGAAGAAGAAGATGCTAGCAGTTGACAAAGGAGTAAAGGATCCTTCTGTGTGGTGTCCTGAGGAATTCATTGCACTCCTTCGTAGCATTTGGGACCAATGTCCAGCTAAATATCAAATACAGTTTTCCCTGAAGCATGACTTTATATGTACGCAGCATGATCATTTTGTCTCAACAATAGAATAGATTGTGCAAAAGGTGCTGGAATTCCTCTAACTGTGACTAATCATAATTGTACTCCAGTATCACCTCAATTTAGAGTCAGTACTTGGCCACTAGAGCTGTACAAATGTCTCCCTTATTGGAAAAGCTTTCCCCATTTTGCACAGGATAAAACTGGTATTTTGATTTACTCTAATTCATGTTGTAGACTTACTGATCTTTAAAGATAGAAACAGCAGAGTGAAAAGATAATTTTTCCTCTTCCTATTAAGAGACTTTCCTTGAAATTTTTATTTTGCTCTAATGTCAGTTTGAGTCACAGGGAGAGAGCATGCTAACAACATGGCTCCTATAGTGGTGTCACAGGCATTTTCCAATTTAAAGCAGGATAGATAAACTCACCTTCTGATCAGATCATGGAGACCTGTAGCATCTGAAGAGAGGCAGGTGGAGAAAGCTCTGAGCACATGTCTGCACATGACAGAATCCAGGTTTCAGTGTGCACCTCAGAGACTTAAAGGATTTGTGCCTGTCTTTAACCAACACATTCTCTAGTAGTTAATGGGAATACCATACTCCAAGAAAAAAAAAGAGTTCAGAGAGGAACCTCACCACAATGGGGTCATTTCAGAGTATTGTAGAATTGGCTGAGAACCATGAAACTAAAGGGGAAAAAACAGAAATGTGAGCACTAATCCTAAATGTCCAATAATGTGCCATTGCTTCTTAATGATGTAGAGTTAGAATTTTCACCGTATTTTTTACTCAGAACACAAAAACCTTGTGAAATTTAATTAAAGTACTTTATATATGTATATATAAAATATATATGATATATATGTAAAGTATATATACATACACATATATATAACCATCTATCCCAACATCTGTCTGATGGGGGAAGAGCCACTAGCCAATCACATCAAGTTGGGGTGTGGCTACTGGGACCCCAGGTAGAAAATCGAGAGAACTCAGGTACGTGCTCTCTCCATGCGGTGTCCGCCAGAGGGATTGGATCGCGACTTTGGTAGAGTGAGCTCCCCTTTTTCCTTTCATTAAAAATACCTGTTTCTATTGAGCTAGCTTGGTTATTGATTTGTGCCGACTTGATAATTCGTCATCATCTGGCGCCCAACGTGGGGCTTTCAGAAACGAGCTGCAGATCACACCTGTGCTGCTCAGAGCACGACATCCACAGGAGATCTTTCCAGAAGACAGCATGGCAAGACACACTGTTTCCAGATCTGAGGAGTCTGGGCAAAGGACCTCAGATGTCTCTGAAAGAGCCAGAAACCAAGCAGGCATCTCACTGATCACATCCATTCATCTTCCACAAGACACTGCATTGAGATTTTAATTCACAGATTTCACGTTAGTCCTTGAGAACCCAATGCCCGTGTTTTAGTTCAATACTGCCAGACTGCTCAAGCTGCCTTCTTGGTGCATGTTCCTTGCAGATCTTTTAAATTTATCTTCGATCTGTTGTGAACCATGTGACTTCTGACAAGATGCCCTGCTGCCAATGCTGCCATCAAGGACAATTCCCCCGGCCATTACAGTACCACATACAATTCTGGCAAGCTGCCGTGCGTTTTCTCCAGGATTGTCTTTGCATGCTCCTTGAACACCTAGCATCTGCAGGCAGGCTTGCTGAGGTAGGAGGTTGGTCCCACCACCCACGGTTCCTATTTCTATAGATGGCATGGTGCAGCTAATATACAAGTCTTCATTCGTGGGACCACTTGCTTCCATTAAAGTAATACAGTTTGAACTGCCCACATTCTGCACTGCATCCTGGCCACATGCAATGTAGATAGCAGTGACGATGTTTGCTGCATGGGCGTTGTAGCCTCCTATGCTCCCAGGCATGGCAGAACCCACAAGATTCTTGTTAATATTGATGTCAATCATAGCTTCCGTCGTCGTCTTTAATACTTCTCTCACCACCTTGGCGGGAATAACAGCTTCACATACAACTGTCTTTCCTCTTCCTTCGATCCAGTTTATGGCAGCAGGTTTCTTGTCGGTGCAATAGTTACCACTAACTGCCAGGATCTGCATCTCAGGAGAAAACCCAGAGCTTCTGTCTCATGTCACGAGCCATGATATTAGACAGAAGAATATAATTTATAAAAATTCTTTGCTTTCTTCATATCTATTTCTGTCTTTATCATGCCTTTCATTGAATATGTATGTATGTTCACATAAATAATGCTTCAGTTTTCCATAATGAACAATAAATTTTCCTGCAGTAATCTTTGAAGTTTCCAGGAAGAAGATGGGGCCCCACAACAACTCTACCTGGTTACTATGACATCATGATACTGATAGCGCTACTATGAGACCTGCTTGGATACCAGCTGCACAGGATGGTTCCAACTTGGTTAGCTTACATGGTGCACTTCTTTTACAACATTCTGGCCAGACCTCCAGGAAATACTCAGAGACTATTTGCAATTTTACCAGGCCAAATATTAATCTGGTAATTTAACCATCATTTCTTTTACCAGGATCCACTAGAAAGAAAATCGCCCCCCGTGACAGCTGGAAGTAACTATAGAGGACGACGTCCCCTCTCCCAGCAAAGTTTGCCCTCAAGTTTTGGGACATCAATTAGGGGTTGATTATGACTGGTATATGGTTGGGGGATGGGGGAGGAATTTTATAGACTCAATAAAAAAAAAGAAAAGAGGGATATTTGGATGATGGGATAAAAGATTGTATTTATGAGTTACTGCTTTTAGACAATTATATTGGTATAGATTTTTGTATATTGATAAAAGTTAAATTATATTGAATATTGTATGCATATATGCTTCTACCTCCATTTGAAATATTGTTTATGTATTGACATATATATTTACCATACTGCAATGTACATTACTACCTCTGATTAAGATACTTATACATTGTCTATGTTTGAAAGTCATCGTCCTCATGTATTGCACAGTTGTTTATTATCTTAGTCTTTAAGTTAGATAGGTATTGAGAATTATAGATCAGTAGTCATCTATGTTTTTTACATTTATGATTAGACTAATCAGGTTCTTTAGATACATAGAGATTATATTCAGTATAGATAGATAATCTTCAACCTCTTCAAGGAGCTGTAGAAAATGGCCTTTAATATAATCTAGAGTTTCATAGTTTCGCAACAATGAGACACACTCACTCCTGGTAAAACCAATCTATTCCCGAGAGAATGTTGAGCACCAGAGACACTCCATCTGGAGCCTTTCTTCTTGACATAACTGGCCTCTGGGCAAGGAAATGCCCATACCTCAACCACTGACAGAGATACCGAGTATCCGTAATGGATAAAACAGAACTGTCATATCCTGCCAAGACAGGGTAAGATAGTTTTGAAAAGTTTCTTGCTCTTGAAAATGGTATGTCAGTTACTTTAGGCCTTAGCCAAAGTTGGTCGCTTCAACACTGCAAATGAGACTTTGGGTGACTGCCCAGGTAGTCGGTTGTCTCCGTCATTTGTTGCACATTGTGGAAGTTTCCCGATTACACTTCCTGTCCACTCAAGTAATATTGTTTCCCTTCTCAGATCTCTGATGGAGTTGAAGATTAAATAATGTTAGTTACCTTCCCCACAGTCTAGCCAAGCTTAATTTCAATGTAATACTTAGACTCCTTAAAATAGAATGTTTACTAAAACTTCTATTATGCATTCCTTGCTTAATATTGTTTATTGTTTGTAATTTTGCATTTGGTGTCTGTTCCAATTGTATATAGCTATGTTGGGTTTGGATTAATCCTGTTTAGACAAAAGGGGGAGATGATGGGGGAAGAGCCACTAGCCAATCACATCAAGTTGGGGTGTGGCTACTGGGACCCCAGGTAGAAAATCGAGAGAACTCAG